>OENT01000224.1:0-16741 GCA_900239685.1 Rotaria macrura | reverse complement strand
TTCCGTCCAAACTAATTTTTCAGGTCTTTCAAAGATTCCCTTACTTCTCTCGAACAAAAGCCGACACAACATTTCTAAATTCATATTCTGAAAGAACACGAAATTCTGCTTCTAATCCATAGATTTCGACTCGTCTGAAATATTTTCGAGTGGACCAAAAAGAAACAAACATTTTGTGCCAAAACTTTCCGACCACCCGTTATAACAGTGATACGATCACTAAAGTACTGGCAATATTCACCATACAAACTGGGAGGACAAAAGCGTTTCACTTTATTGGTTGTATTTTTTTGATTTATAACCCTCTACCACAAGTCCATCCTTCTTGGCCATTATTTTCTTGGTTTCGAAGAGTATTTGAGTAAAGGTTGATGATCTCGCGTTTTCGGGATTGAGTCTGAGAGGAAGTAACAGATCTTTGTGAAATCGGATATCGAGGCAGCGAAACCGAATTTTGCGTCTCTCCTGATGTTCAAACCGATAGAGCATACTCGGTTCATTCATAATAACTAATTTAAATAAAGTAATGAAAATTATTTATTATAAAAGGAGAAGTAGATAGCAATTGAATGTAATGTAAACTAAATTCCACAGCATTGTAATAGGGTGGAATTATCCAACACATGTGTTTTATTTAAAGGAATAAAAATAAAAAGCCGATGATGAAGATTTCAATACTTTGTAAAAAAAATACTTGCAGTTTCATTCACGGCACATTATATCATATTCTAACGTATTTTATGGATAAGCTAATACCATATTGTTACATATAATCACATATAAAAATATTTTAGAATTAGATTTTTATATAACAGGTTAGATCTACAAGCCTTTGTGGAATTCCTACAAATATAGAGAAAAGTATTACTTTATTGTACATGAAGCCAACAGAAAACTATTTCAAGTTTTGTTTTCTATTCGCAACTTTCAAAACATCTCTCTTTGTATTCTAAAGTATAGTTACTTTATAACATGAATATTTTGTTCCAACTTGTTCTGAGTATCAGTTTCTCCATACTTTTGGTAAACTTGTATAGATTGAATCGTTTCGTATCACAGTGAGATACAATAATAAATACTGATTATTTATAAGATTGATTCAGATCATGTATTTATTCATTAACATCCCAAACCAAATTTTTAGTATCGGGGGCAGCTAAAATCGCCACGAACTCTCTAAAGTTTTGCATGAAGGGGTATACGTAATTTATTCCTGAAAGATTATTTACGCGTTCGAAAAATCTTGCAATCCGTCTGATATCATTTCCGAAAACAATCATGTTAGAAGCCAAAAACATTTAGTCATAGTAGGTTTCATTCTTATCGTATTTAAGGCACAAAATATTTCTGGAAAATACTCTTATAGCATGTGATTGATATGTCTATATAATTATTCTTACTAACAGAATGTACTACTTACATGACCGATCTGAATCACAATAATATTTACTGGTGTCAAATAAATCACATTTCTTTTTTGATGGGGGTCCGCAGAGCTGAAAGCGTCTTGGATATTTACAAGTTGAATCCCACAGAGTTGTTAACTGATCACATAGTAGACTATCGGCTTTATTTGAACAGTGTTGTTCGCATAAACGATCATAGCGCATTTATTCTTGCTCACTGCAATGAAAATCGAAACCCTGTTGCTCAAAAATATTATTGGCACAAGTCAGTAAACTCCGTTCATCCAGTCCTCCATAGCAATCAATGATACCATCACCTATCTTTGCCAGATTAATGCAAGGTCGGCTGATGGTGAAATTTAACGGATCATTGACATTGGCTAATAGGCATCCATACTCTTTGGCACTATTGTAAAATAAAATAAAGCTTCCAATGTTAAGATACTTAATATGATCAATAATCTTGATTCTTAAATCGTGTAGTTTAGAACGGCTGATGAGTTGAGCATTGTGATCTGATAACTGTGTGATTGCCCAAAGGTCAATATTATCTGAAGCATCTGGACAAGCCCATTCTATTTGAGTCGCATGTATAACATATTCTATCGATACACAATGCCCACTTAAACATTGATATTCATCTTGTAGACATTTCCATTCGTTACACAGAGTTTCATCGAAACCTCTTGGTAACTGCCACAAAGTGTCACAATATTGACGGAATACAATTACTTTACCGGTGGCTGTTGTCAGTACTGATAAAGGTGATTGAATGAAAGTTCGGAGAACACTACATTCGATAGAATTAGGTGCTCTGCAGTTACGATCAAATGAGAACCACCTCAGCTGTGCTTTGCAGTCATCATCTTCATTGCTGCTTTGAGCAAGTTGGTCTCCAATTTTTGAGACTGCTAAACATAGAGGTAATTCTTCAGAACAAGTCAAACGATATTTATTTTTCGTATAACATTCTTTACTATCATCTTCATCCTGATTAAATTGGCAATCCTTGATACCATCTCGAAGACGATGTTGTGAAATAAATTGAAAACGTTTCTGACAAAGAAACGATTGTTTTGTGTCATTCCAGCAATATTTATCCATATGTGGACACAATACATCCATCATTTGAAAGATATTACAGAAGAGAGTATTCGAAGGATATTCAGTTTTAAAATCAGACCAATCTAAACGTGTTAAGTGTAGTTCGGAAGGAGCATGATAGCCAATACATTTTATACTACCATTAAACAGTACATATGCTGGTTCTGATGACGATTTCGATTTTTGATATACTGTCTGAACATATGGTTGAAAAACGGGTGCGGATGGACAGTTAATTGTTTCATTGATACATAGTGAATGGAAAAGACGTATTACATCATTACAATCAACACTTGTTCCATCAGTCAATATGCATTTGAGATACAGAACGCATTACTGTTTCGTTCATATCAGTTATATTTTTTCCTGCCTGAGCTTTTTGAACACAATGGCCACTGTCAAGTGTCCATTTTCGGCGTTTACTCGATTTACTAACAAAAAACTCACAAAAGAACATGTTAAATGGATAGTTATAGCAAACATGTAGTTTTTCCTTTAATATTTCGAAGAATTCTCCATCATCACAAGCAAGATAGTCATGATGCGTTGTATCTTCATCGCATTGAAACTGAGAAGAAGTGACAGAGCAGGAGCTTGTTTCGAAGGAGAAGTATGTAGATTCTCCTATTAATTGTTCATCTGATCTATCGGAGCAGTCGTATTGTCCATTTAACCAGTATTGTTCAGGAATACATCAACCATTTTGGCAACGATATTCCTTCTCTTCGCATTCATTATATTCTAGTTCTTCACCATGATCTTCGTCAACACCATTAATGCATTGTTCTTCACCTACATTAGTATCTTGTTTATCAACTAATTCATTCAGTATATTCAAAAGAATATTTATTTACTTTACTCTATATTGATTGTTAGCATCATTTTATTTTCAAAGAAAATTATGAATGGTGCTTACTATCACATATATTTTGCCAGGCGAGACATCGAAGACCGAAATAACAATTATTTAAGATTGTATAACATGTAATATTTCCCCATAACTGACTTCCATCTCGAAATTTCAATTTTAAATCAAACTGATATTGAATTGTATCTTCAAATGTATTCATTGTCCTAAACTCGTATTCACAAAACTTGCCGAATGTGTTCGGGGAACAGTTACTAATTTTATTATCGGCGAATTTTTCACTTCTAAAAGAAACATTCCTAGAAAGATTTCTCGGATCATTCGAAGTTCTAAAGATGAATGGAGGTGATAGCATAAAACATAGCGCTAATGAGTGTATTCTTTTTTCAATTAAAAGTTATGGAACTGGAACAAAAGCTACGACCAATTTTTTATTCTGACGGATTATAAATCCTATACTGAATAATTGGAGATTTCAGAAAATTTATTTTGAACTATGGTTTCTCTTAATTCATCGTTGACTTTGTTGTAATGTAGCGATGACATACAAACTACATTCACGAGAGAGGATATTCTGTAGGGATATGAAAATCTCGTTAGATTCAGATGCCAACGATGACCAGATAATACACAGATTCTACATTCCCCATTATCAAATAAGCAGCATATCGATCAGCCATTTCAATACTTGAATTCCATGTTAAAACCTCGTCCTGTGATACATTCATTTCCTTTCAACTTCGTGAAGTTCACTCCTTTCCAGAGTTTTCACAAGTATTTGTTGAAAATGATCGATTCAACAACACACTTTCATTGGTTCGGATGCAGTAGGGTGTTGTTTCATTATTATCTACTGTCACATTTGTGTAGTAGATGCAGTCCTAAGATTGAATAACTGATGCACCTTCTGTATTGAACAAATTAATGCATGCGAAGTTAATATTCGAAGGGTTAATGATCAAAAAAAATGTACCCAATGCATACATCTACTCATTTTAGAGCAATTATCAAAAAATTGCAACCTTACTAATGAAAACAACTGAGATTTCGTTTTTCTTCGGTAGATTTATGAATGATGTCAACAAACAGAAATCTGACTACTAACACGTCTAGTAAATGATAATATTGCCGACGTGACAAATGACACAAGCATGATTTTTAAAACAAAATCGATATTCTTACTGTTTTGAATAACCCTCTAGGACTTGTATGTACGTCACAGATTCATAAGAGCGCAGTTGTACAATATTCAAATACTATTCGGCAGAGGTTTTTTTTTTATCTATTAGACGAAATTCTGAAATTCATAATTTACAACAAAAGACTGAAATTTCACAAATAAATATCTGTTACTTATTAAAAAAGAACTAAAATTGAATGGTACAGTTGTGGGGTGTAGGCTATGGGTGTTAGGGTGTAGATACACAGATTCGGACACCTACAATCAGCCTCAGCTATATTCACACCCGAAACTCCCCCATACCCATTGGAGTTCATCGAGTCTAGATAGGATAATACTCTTTTAACCTGTTTCGAGTCGCATGAAAAATGAATCAGTGGTTAGATATAGATCACAGCAGAAAATTCTATGCACATCGTAATTAGTTTGATGTCATAAATCCAGTCCTTTTTATTTATTAAGAAGCATTTAATATATGTATAAAAGTAATATAAATAGTAACAAAAGTCTGTCATTTATCATTATTTTCAATCAAATCCACAATTTTGCTTTTCTTTTCTAATATATTTATAAATTTTAAAATAATTTGACATGCATATTCACTCCACAATGTAACAAATACTTTTGATGCTGGTATATTTTTTAACAAAATAAATTGAAGAAATAAAATACTTTATTCATACCACAATTTATCAACAAGAATCAATTTGCTAGGATCCATAGCTAATGATAATTATATAATCATAGAGATATCGTGTTCGTCGTTTAACTATGTACAGTGTGCTACCCATCGACAACAAAAAATAGCAGTATGCTTGAGATTCAGATTCGAGGCGTAATGGTTATCGATGATCGAATTCGGGACCGGGTTTGAAGAACTTACCATTCACGGTCTAGTTGCGGGTTTTGTTCCAAAATTAATTACCCTTTGCGGTCTGGATTTGGGTCCTGAAATTCTGAAACCCAATGCGCTCTACCATCTAGACTCATCATGAAATTATTCGTTACAATGGACATAGCAGATAAATTATTCGTATGCTTAGAAATCCTGAAACGATGAAATAGTCTCTTAGCACTTGTATCCCTACGCGACAAATGATAACAGATCATCAGACAAACGATTATTTATCAAATCAAATACACTTGTACTATTTCAATAAGATGAGTAAAGTTGTATTGTGCAAAGTTGACTATGTTCAATGCAAAACTTTGTATGATACTACTGTAGATATGGTAACTACTTCATATAAAAAGCTGCTGCTGATTATACAACATCATTTGGATTTAATATGAAGAAATAAACAGAGTTTCTACCGATGCTATTCAACGTATCATTAGAAGAGCATTCAATCAAGTATTAATACATGTATTATATAGTTAATCTATGACTACATCATGATAAAAGAAATTTTAGAAGTTTGATAATTCCTAGTTTATTCAGTAAAGCAAAGATGTGCTACAATATTATTTTGAATTATTCATATCAATGATTATTTTGCCCACTGTACGACGATTCATTTGCAAACGAAATGCTTCTTGAATACCTTCTTCTGTAAATGGCATGCAGTTCGCTATTTTCACCTTGATTTGGTTTGCTTCACAATATTGACAGATTAATCGAAGTCTTTCAGCACTATTTGGAAATCTCACCCAAAATAATTGTCTGCCCTTTGAAAAATAATCAATGCCAAAAAAACGTTTCAAATGTACAAGAACCCAATCAGTTGCAATGCCCCCAATAAAAATATACATTCCACACAGAAGCGTAGGTGTTGCAGTACGTATTCGACTTTCATAAGCAAAACTTGCATCTCGTGGATCATGCGAAGATACTGAGTCGAAAACTAAGTTAAATGGACCATGAAGAGACGTAACAGCATGTAAACCTTTAATAACATCTTCGGAACCATCGTAGGCGATAATATCATCTGCGCCTAGATCTTTGACAAAATTAATGTTTCGTGAGCCAGCAACTGCAGTAACTCTTGCTCCCTGGATTTTAGCTATCTGTACAGCCATATAACCAGTTCCACCTGATGCACCTAGTACTAGAACATGTTTCCCAGCGGTTAAATTATTGTCATCGAAAGCTTGCATGACGGTCAAGCCTACTAATGGAAGTGTACATGCTTCTGCAAATGACATGTTCTTCGGTTTGTGACTGATAAAGTCTGTTGGTGCTCGGACATATTCGGCGAATGAACCAGAAAATGGAGGAATAGTTCCAAATACGGCATCTCCAACTGAGTATCCACAACCTGAAGGTGCTTCAACGACTACACCACTGAAATCAATACCACAGATTCGATCTTGCACGAACCATTTTACAAGAGGAAGACAGAAATGCGGCAGCTTGTCCCCATACAGAAACTTGGCATCTACTGGATTGATGCCACCACAATACACACGGCATAATACCCACTGCCGATTAGTAACTTCACCGTAGGGACCTGGCATTTTTGGAAACAACTTACGAAGTAACCACATACAATAGCTCATGGAAATGTAGACAATGTTGATTAATTGAAAGAGGAGAAAACGTGTGATACTAGTAGTGGCTGGATCATGGAGTGTCGACACCAAAGTTGGACGTGGGACTTTTACAATTCTAACGCCACTGGGTGACTCCTTCGAGTACAGAGCAGCTTGCATTTGGATTATGTAATGGCGTTAGTCTTTCAGTTATTCTTTTTATTATTCTGATTTTTTCGATCCACATTGAAGAACGAAAGAGTAGTCGAAGATAAGAACGAAGATAGCATATTAAGTGCACTAGCCAATCATTCGCTTTTAGCATCATCAAATATCGGGTAAATTTATAAATCATAGAAAATTACTATGCCGCCGACGTAAAAACTCGATTGTAAATGCTGTAGAAAAACGATTATCAGTCATCAATACGTTAGAAACGTTATTAGGCTCAGCATGAGATCGTTTAAAATTTTTGCTAGTAATATACTTTTCGTCAACCTATTCTCTTACATGAAAATCAAAAATGTGATTTTAGGATTTGTTCTTGAGTGCAAAAGTCAAAAGGCCAGCTCCAATATTTCTTACTTTGAATTTGCATCAATGAAAGAAAATCAATAGAAGATTTACAAGAAATTGTTTACCTCTGATGTTTAGAATCACGTAGCAAAACTTGCTAAAGACAACGATGATGAATTTGTTCCTGATCGATATCTACATTAGCGACCTGAAGTCCAAGTGTTTGGAAGCCATTTTGCATGATATACATGTTCTCATTAGCTTCAATTGTAGATGAGAAAACGGTTAGATTCTGCACAGGATTGTCACAATTCTTGTTTTTGAGTGCTGTCATCTCTTAAAGTTCTGGAATTTAATTCAATGTAATCATATCGTTTAAATTGTTTTTTATTCATTTTATTTGAGCACATATTGACGTTTCCAAACATAACAGTTCTAACAGAGTTACATTTTGCTTTCTCGCTCTTCGAAACGACATACATGAGTAAGATTTCTACTCATGACACCATTCTTTTAATCCATTCGAAAACAACAAACAATCGTATTTAGAAGCATTTATATTTGACGTTTTTAATGTCAACTGCAAATACTTTTATTCTTCTCTATGTCAAAACTTAGTTACTCACCATTTCTGAACGCACATACTCGGCTTTACTATTTGTTATTTCTCGAATTACAATGCAAGAACTTTTTCCTAGCAAATTGTTTAGTTTGAAAATCTACTCAAGTATTTGACACTTTTTAATTCAATGCAATTATTTGAATAATCAGTAAAACTTATTTGAAATATGTTTTTCCATCATACCATATATTGATCGACCGGCACAATCAAAATTCGTCACAACCTTTTATCTATCAAAAAATATTGCAGCCAAATGAATCTTCATGAAATTTACTATACATTTGACTTAGTCAATAGTTATTGATTGCCAAGTGCTTGAACAAGTAATTCATTTAATTAGTCGAATTTATTTGAGAGCTATAATTGAATAGTGTTTTACTATCAAATATAACTAGACATCTGTCAATAATCTTATAAATTTGACCTTGATATTCTTCAAAGTCAATTCGAGAACTTTCAAGCAAAACTATCATATGCGAAAGCGTTTTCGACTATTGCTAATATGCCTAAGTAGTTACTCTTGAACAAGAGGAAATAAAAAGATTTTCGCATAAGATTAATAATATATGACAATCACAGACACAAAAGATTGATGCAGAATAAGCAAGTGATATGCAATCAATACGCGCTGCTTCATAATTTATCTTGTCCCAATAGATATGTCAAATTACACATGTCCTAGACAAAGAAAATTGAGTTAGACCTAGGAAAAAATGTAACATTGTAAATCGTTGTAATGATATAAAAACGTCAAAAAGATGTTACTTTCATGTCGTTGGCAGCGATGTTTTGTTTCTGGGCCATAGCCCACTCTTTCTAAAGAATGAATACTGCTCTCTGCAAAATTCAAATTAATTCAACAGTTTTATGTGTTGAATTTTTTTCAATGACTGTTATTCATCAATGCAGGTATGTAGTATTTTTGATGATACACAATTTAATGTAGAATTTATTGATAGTATTGTGTGAAATTAGTATGCTTTCTTCAATGAAAAATATGGTTGATCTGTCTGTTTATACTAAAATGCTTTTTTTTGAGAATAAAGTAAATGTTGGTAGTATTCACTGGGCTAATCATTGACACTAAGCAAGTTGAAAAGACTATCAAGATGAAAATACTTATGTAGTATGTGATGTCATGGAAATGTTTTTTTAAGCAAGGTTCCAAACGTTGGAGACAAAAATAAAAAGATCATACATCATCTGATATCAATAATCTTCGAACTTGCCATTTCTGATTGTCGAAAATGTACAAGTTTTTGATACAATTGAATCAATAGCAGAAGTATCATGCAAAGAGATTATTAAGTAATACTCAAAATGCCCATTCAAACACAATGTGCCACATATGTTGCGAATCACAACACATGAGCTAGATCGCACAAACATGATTTCAATGCAATTTTTGTCATTCATATTATTTATATCTTGCAAAAAAGAAAGAAGAAGTAGAATTTTTATGGTCTATTGTAAATAATAAAAGCGATTATTAGTAGATTTCTATGAATATTCTTGAGAAGTAAACGATGAAGAACTCATATAAAATGTAAAAATGAATGAATATACATGATATCCCTTTATTGAATAAAACTAGCCATGCAGTTATTCCATAGCAATGAAATAAACAAAACGACTAGCGAATCTTTAGTGGATGGAATGTGATTCTTTCTTGATGTACCACTATCATTAGCAACATATTTTACTAAATTATGTAGATATCAAACAATGATAAGTCAATCAATTTTTTCACATACTTCAATTACTCAATTAAACAATAAAACAATTTATAATAAGACGTCGATATTTTATATTTTGTGCGATATGAACGTTCTACGAATGATATTCTATCATTCTTGCCCATCTTTAACGCGACAAGGTCAATAGATTCAATTGACAATGTACCTAGTGAATCTTTTTCTTCTTTCCAATAACGTAACTATTTATTTGCAACAAAGACAATGACGTGAGAATCAATTCCAGTGTAAATTGTATCATATATAGTCGAAAATAAGGTCTAGTAAAATCTATTCGATTTATTTAAGACTATGACTAATATTCTCAACAGTTTCGTTCTCAGATAAATTCAACGAGTACTAATCTCTGTCTCGATGTTCAAATCAACAGAGTAAGAAGAATATTAAATTTTTTATTATTAACACATAGAAAGATTCGGCTTTGTTTTGATAAATTACGAAAGCTCTGAAAATATTTGGTATATGTCGTTTGAAGATATACTGTAAGTTGCAAAGGAGCATTTGGCGCAAGAAATAGAGTAACATATGAATTCAATTCTTCATCAAAACTAGACTGAAACATATCATATGTTACTTCTAAAACCTTATCTAACGGATAATGAGAATAAAAAAAAAAGAAACTAACTCATAAGTACTTGGCATTCATCGAACAGATGGTGCATAGCATTCATAACACATATAATATGAGAAATAAGTAGAAAAACAAGATCAACTTTAGAAAAGGCAATCATGTGTAAAAAAAAAGCATCAAATCGTGATCAAAAACTTCATCAAGTTGAGTCCTATCATCTTACGAAAATCTTCTCATCTTACAATCATTGTATAATCATATGCATAGATAATACAATTTTCATTAACAGATGTGTGTATAATACTGACAGTAATAATAGCATGAGCAGAAGTATGAAACATGTTATTTTAAATGTTCTAGGACAAACACTGTTTGCACCCAATGTACGAAGCATACACTATGGCTCTCTGTGCATCTCTTAAGAAAAGTAGTAAATCTGATATGAATCATTTCGAAACGAAGCATATTACAATATTCAACTAAACATTTCTAGTTGATCATTCTCACAGACGAAACTTTATTTTTTCTGAATAAAGAAAAAATAGATAAAAATTTAGGTTCTATTACATTCATCTATTGATACAATAAGATCCTTGCTTGTCAATGTATTACACATTTTTTATTTTTTATTCGTAGACGAAAAATCCCTTTTCATTTATGCTCTTTACGAGCATATATTTCTCTTATTGCCCTATAAACACAAAATAACCTTGTTATTTCATCGATCAATGATCAAACGAAAAATCTTTTTCTATAAATTAGCATGTTTTAATCAAACGGCCCAATAAACAAAAGAGCAAGGACTCAATTTTTCAACTTTCTACATACATATATATTTCTTTTTTTGGTTCGTCTTTCTTTAAGTTATGTACAAAACAAGATGTTATGGCGATTCGAGAAAAAAAAGGAACGAGTATGAAAAAAATGTATAGATAAATACTACAAACAAAAAAGAAAAAGAAAAAGAAAAGGATACCAAACAAAAGATAGAAGTTAATGTTTATAATGAGATCTTGTTTATTTACATACGCAGTTTTAATACATGGGGATCAAATGAAACAAAAATATATATAGGCATATATATATATATATAGGACAAAATAAATTAAATCCATTCTCCAATAGATAACTTGCGTTATATCAACTAACTTCATTTAGATGGAATGCATTTTCTTTTTTTCTTTTCTTCTTCGATCGTATGGAGAATAGATTTATATGTATATCAGACGACCAACTGTTATTATAGATTAAGCAAGAAAAACAAAATAAAAATAAATAAGGCCCAAAAATACGTTGTTTTTTCTTCTTTTTGAGTTATTTAATTTTTTTCGTGTTTGTTCTTATTGCTCTGATATAATCTTTTTTTTTTAAAAAAGAAAAAAAGAATACACAAACTTATTAGACAGTAGGAAAAGTGCGACCGCAAACAACATCAGCATAGGTAGGTCGATCAGATGAGTTAATCAGTGGTTTTAATGAATTATATGCATGGGAAATAAATCGTAAATCAGATAATTCTAATCGAACAACCTTGTATGATGGTAATAAGCGAACGATCAAGTCACGACATGATAATAATGCATCACTTTCGACCTACAAAAAGAAAGAAACAATTATATATATACATCGCAATTTTGTTATGCTACGTACTTTAGCCAATTGTTGTAAATAACTAATGAAAGCAAGCCAGTCAATGTTAATTTCTGATTCATGTGTCTGCTGCTTTTCGAATTCTAAACTTAAGAGTGCCAAAGCAAGGATTCGAGGTTTGAATGAAGTTAAACGATGATGTTGTAAACAAGAAGCTAATTTCAATTCCAAATCAATATATTTCTCTACAACAATCTTTTCATTGCTTTCTTGTTGACTACCAAATTTAAGCAATAAAAGTGCAAAGTACTAAATAGAAAATTGAACAGTGTGAAGTATATATATATATCTACATTCAAAAACAAAATTTCTTTTCTTACAATTTGTAAAAAATCAATTGATGTTACAAAATCCGCAAACCAATCAAATTTTTCCAAGATTAAACGTTCCATACGAAGAAGTTCATTAGCTGAACAACTTGCATTACAATCAATGACAAATTCAGGTGTTATTGATATTGTATCATCTTCTTCTTTGCATTTAGCTGCTATATATAAACATCCAACAGCTAAACATTCCAAGAATTTTGGACGAACCTGCAAATAAAATTTAATTTATTCCCTAAATTAAATCAACTAAAAAATTCTTTTAGCAATAAATTTACTTTGAGTGTGGCCAAAAATCGATCCAGTAATTCAACACTTAGTGCATATGTGTCAGTACCAAATTGCATTGATGCCGCTATCTTACGAAGCCACGATGATGCATAATTACGTTGAGAACTATTAACTTCGTCCTGAAAAAGTAATTCATGAAATTATTTATTAACTTTGATTAGGAAATTATTTTATTTTGAACTATATTCAGGCACGAGAAAAAGATGGTTTCAATGATGAATAATAGCTTTTATCCGTAATCTCTCTAGGCTAAAAAGAAAACAAAATTGATCGATTTTCATTACATGACAACAAATTAGATCGTCGATTGTTTATCGTTCCTCTACTGATACCGAATAATTTTTGAATAACATTTGCTCTCTATGAGCTTGCACATCATTACATAAACATACTACTCTTATCTATATTTGCCTTCTTTTTTTGATATGGTTATGTCAAGTCTCGGTTGCTTATCATCGATAAAAATCTGAAATTTTAGGCCATACTTATTTAAATCAGTACTCGAATGAAAGAATTGAAATTAGTGGAAGAAAAAGCTAAACAAGTGTTTCTTTGTCGTTCACTAAAACTACATGAGAGAGCAAAAAAAGCGACTTCTCACCAATTTTGTTTCATTGAATTTACGTTCTTTCCATGTTCGATCTTCTTTAAAGCATAATCGTTCCAATGATGTTGTGAGTGACGCTAAGGTTTGTCCCGTTGTTCGAAGACCAAGTACGACGACGACCATTTTAACTTTCAGGAGATTTATATAAAAGAATTTCTTAAAAACCACTGATTTTTACCTAAAACAAAAGAAAGATGTATAAAGGATCTTTCCGTGTTTTACAAACCTTTTGTTGTTGTTGTTTTTGGTCAGCACTGCCCTTGCTGCCCAGTTGATAAGTTCTTAGTGTTGTACTTTGTCGACCAGAGTTGGTATTAATGAATTTTATCATTCACTCTTAGTTAAAACACTCATGGCGTATTGAATAATTTTGAAAATATGGCGTAAATGTCGACATGATGGTTAATTATATTAATAATAGTAATTGATGAATATCAAAAGTGATTGAAAGAGTCTGCTATTAAAAGCAGTTGCTCGTAGATATTATTTTTTATTATAGATGAGAATGAAATGAAGAAAAATTATACCAACATGACGCTTTTAAAACGAGCGATCTATGTATTCTGAAACAAAGAAAGATATAGGTAAGTGGGTTTTTTGTCGACCTATGACACTATCATAGATAAAGTAGTTTATTCGTAGATACACTCTTTTCACAGAACATTCTGTTTCTCGTCATTTTTTTTCTTCTTCATCAGAACGGCTATTTTACAAGGAAGGAAAAAAGTGTATTTTCTCGCTGGTCGATCGTGATTTTGACATGGATATTAACGGAAAAAACAAATCAACGAAAGGAAAGACAAAATCTAAATGATAATAATGATCACGAGTCAAGATGGTGCATCTACCAATCATGTGGCTGATATAATTAGAAACCATCTTGTTTCTTCTGTCATATAGAGGAAAGAATGTCATTGTGATAAAATAGCGCCATCTACATGAATTATAGGGAATTCTATATATATATATATATATATATGCATAGTATTACCATATCTATATACCAATGCAGTATAAAATCAATGGGAACAACTCTTCATTTCAAATCAACATATAATTTCGTCTTTGAAATGAAAATCGAATCTATATGAAGGAGTAAAAAAAAAGAATGATTTATTGATGTCATTTCGATGAAATCATCGATTATATTTTTATTCTAGAACATACAATTCGATAAGATAAATACCTCCTTGATTTCATTTTCTTTTCATACGATAGCTTTGTTTGACGATGAATAAATCCTCATTTTTACCCGATGACATCACTCGAAATACTCCTAGTATACATTTACAATCGCAAATTAAAAATGACTAATACTCATGTAACTCCAATGATACGAAAATCGAATAATATAGCATGTCTGGTACTCCTTTTTATATAGTACCTTTTCTATTAAGAGCAAGGTCGCAGTAGATATTAGTTATTTAGGAATCATAAAACCATAATTTACTTGATAAATAGTTCTGTGAGTCTCTTTAGATAGAACAAGCAATAGACTTAAGCAATACAATTCAAAATATACGACTTTTTTTCTCGGAAGGAAAAACGTATTGGTTGTCGATTCCTATGAAAAAGAATTTCGAAAAAAAAACTATTCATCTGAACTAGTTGAATTGTATGAAAAAAGAACGATTGTATATATTCGTCAATTTTAGTCCAATAATCATGAAAATGATGACGTACATAATGTCTATTATATGCAGGATTTGGTTTTTGATAAATGTAGCCAAAAACATAACAAGAGTTCAAGTTCGTATTTAAATATTTAACTTAGTAATTCTAGACAAAATTTTATCGGCAGCACACCTGACAAAGAAAAGTTGTTGTTTGTTTGCTGATTTTCGTAAGTTATGAAAGGGAAAATTTAGCGATCCGAAATCTCAATACACTTCATCTATTGTGTTGACGCAAAGTAACAATGATTGATTTTATTGGATTGCCGAGTGAGCCAGGAATGGTCTGTTTTATTTTTTAATTTTTTTTATCCGAGAATGTTTGTCTTCAGTAAACTTTATCATATCTACCCAAGAAAAAGATAAACAATAAACAAAATTCATCGTTTTATTTCGTAGCCATTCATCCAATTTAAGTGAAACTATGACGTGTCTCTTTCCGATGTGATGCAATCAATTTGAATCATGAAGAAATCTCAAAAAATAATTCCCATTATGATAGCATGAAAACTTAAATGCAATACTAATTAGAATAAAAATCAGTTTCATAAATCTGAAAATTATCCGTTTGAAAATAATATATATGTTTATGCAAAACACCGCCAGAAACTATTATAACAAAAATGAAATGACAGTAAAAGATGGACAATAAAAGACTAAAACGTTTACATCTACATTATGATTAATCAGATGATGTGAGGAATGAAATAAATCGCTTTACTAATCGCAGTACTTTACACTTCAAAAGATGTGTCCACTCGAAAATAGATATTAAAATCGTCCTGCGAAGTTGATTATGTGATTCAGTTCGTTCGTATGAATGTCATGTATTACAGTCAAGGATAGAAGATACTTGATTATTTTATTCCAGAGTCACGTCCTAAGAAACACTGTTGATTGACAGTTTTTTTTCTTTTTCTTTCGATAAGATAATTGATGAAAGTATTCTCATGGGGTGTTCGTGTGAATGTTGGCCGTCTCAACAACCATAAGCCCATATCCAACGAGCATATGTCGTTTTTTTCTTTTTTGATTGCACTGTATGCAACTGCGTGCTGCACTTCATATCATATCTTGAATTTTCATGCCAAAGATATACGTGAAGCAAATTGTTCACTTTCGATATCTTCATGAAAAACTGAATCAATTAAAAACAAGTATCATAATATATTAACGAATGATTTCCTCTATAACATTTTTACGATTTAATAATAGTGAATTTTTCCAATATATACATATGAGTGAATAGAGTGGTATCTAACTCTTCTCATGTCAACTATCTCAAACTAAAATGAAAGAAAATCCCGAAAAATTTATCACTTTCTGGCATCACAAATGCATAAACCAAACACGTTTTCAAAATGAACTGTCTAAGACGTTCTCGATTCAATTTCTATACTTTTCACGATTCAACAATTAAATTCTAAGATCAAAAACACTATCTGTGGATAAATGATGATCTCAGGTATTTTACTTGAAATCTTGCTCTAAGATCATAGGAAATCCTATACGACATTATCTTACTATGTTATTTTGGTTCCAGGATTTCTGACATTAGAAATTTTGGAACGAATTCATATGATTGCACAAGTTATGATATTCGATTTTTTTCAAAAATAGACTAAGCTATACATTCCAAGATCTACAGTGCCGGACAAAAGTTCTGGGACAAACTTTCCTCTTTTATAATATTTCATTGAG
>OENT01000223.1:17626-157733 GCA_900239685.1 Rotaria macrura | reverse complement strand
GACAGGAACAGAGCGGGAACCGGTAGCCGGAACCGATTTTCGGATCCTGCTTCAGGAATCCGCTGGAAATTAATCGGATCCGGCAGGTTCCTGTCGTACGTCTTTGACCTGGGCACTACCATGATTGTATGAACTTTGATTGATGTAAAAGAAATTACAGTCAATTTGACGATCACCTCTAGGATAGATTATTTTGAAAAGCCAATTCACACATTACAATCAATGAAAACGAAACAATGCAACTCCACCATTCATTCGATTGATTGAACGACCTTGCTCATGATTAGAGTTTCAATAGTTGTTAGTTTTATCAAAAGTTTATATCTATATCTGCACAATGCTCGCATCCTGAAATACCATTGTAACGTTGGCGATTTGTACTGTTTCCATGTTACAAGAGAACAACAACAAAACATGTGCTGTGTAAAATGCCAACTATTCCGCGAAAGAAAAAAGCAATTGAAATTTGCTGCAGATCCCATAAAACTTTCTTTTTATTTACTGAAAGGTAGCTTTGTTTACCGAATCTGAATGTTACTTTCGAAAAATCTGTCTGTGTTTTTTTCTTCGCATTACTACTCTTATTTTTAAACCTACCTGGCGTATATATCGATTTGCAGCGATGTAAGAATGCATTTTAAGCTTATTCCTAATATATTTTTTATTTGATACTATTAAATATTTCGTAGGCAAGCACTGATTGTTGAATTATATTATAAGTAAGAGACTCATGCTATGTGAAACTATTCATGATGAATGTAACTTATAAAGATTCACATCACATCGAGCTGGTCTCACCAAAAATGTGTTGCCAGTTGATGAACATAAAACAGCAGCATTTAGCTACAGTGAAAAGGGTAGAAGAGTGCCAGGAAAACCGAGCATTGTGTTCATTCATGGACTGTCCTCAAATAAAGACACATGGATACCAATCATCAAAGTTTGTTTGTCATGAGTCATATTTTTTCCGATTATTACCTGTATGATGATTGATTTTATATTCTTCAGCATATTCCCGATGATTATCATTGTATCACGATCGATCTACCAGGACATGGAGAAACATATGGATTGAATGAAGAACGTTATTCAATTGAAAAGTTTGCCGACAAAATAAAACTAGTACGATCCATAGTCTAAGATGGGAAATTTTCAAATAGTCATCTTTTTTTAAGTTTTTCGATAAGATGAAATTGACTGAGCCCATGTGTATTATCGGTGCATCAATGGGTGGCTCGATTACATGCATGCTTGCTATCAAATATCCTGAATGTTTCAGTATGATGTGTTTACTATCTCCACCCGGTAAGTTCTTATTGGGATGCAAATTTATGCAACTATTATTTGTAATATGAATTCAATTTTTTTAAAGCTAATGAACAATGTGACACTGATTATATAAAAAAAGTGAAATCTGGTGAACATAGTGCACTACTTCCGGAAACACCTGCCCAACTTCGAGATATGATCGAAAAGTTGACAGTTAAACGGTTGGACATGCCTGGAGTTTTTGTAAATGGTTTTCTTGATCTTAGACTGAGATGTTTGGACGAGCATAAGAAAGGTATAAATGAAACGAATGACATAGTTTATAGAATAATAAAGAATTGATTATTTATATGATGTCGACAACTAGTACTCAAAGCTGTTCTCGAAGACGAAAATCAGATTGTCACCGAATGGCATCCACGTTTAAAACATGTCAATTTTCCAACGCTAGTTTTGTGGGGTCAACAAGATGGGGTATGAATAACTATAGATAAAGGAAAAATTCATGTAATAGTCACACTTGTATATTAGTTGTTCAGCGTAGTAGGTGAAGAATATTATTGTGAATTGCTTCCCAATGCCAGGTCAATTATATTTGAAGAATGCGGACATTTTATGGCAATAGACAAACCTCAAGAAGTGGCTGAAAGCATCATTGATTTCTATAATCAAACGCTACGAACAATTTGATTCCACTTGTTTTTTCGAAATTGTGATAAACTGATTTTTACGAGAAAAATTCATTGTTTATGACCGTTTTCATTTTTTCTCACACAAATAAAAGTAATTTACTTTTATGTAATCTCAATTGTATAGTGCTTTGTGGAGAATTATTCGTTATCAATTTATATGGAAGAATAGTTATCAGTAAATTATCGTATAATTATAGTCACCCATCAGCTGGCTTCTTATCCGCCAATAGTTGATTCACTTTGTAAGAAAATTCTTAGCTAATATTTATAGACAATTAAGTGTTTACATTATTCTGTATGTATAAAACATCTTGCGAAAACAGAAAATACCTTTAATAGTTGTTATGCATGTTTAACAGTTCGCTGACAATAAAAATTAAAAAACAAATACACTGAAGTAGTCTTTTTTTAGAATTAACATGGACTTTGATTATTCTAAGAAATCCATTCAGACTCTATTAAGTTTTTCAAAGTTGATACATACCATGTGCGATTCATTAGACTCGTGTTAGAGAAACACGAGAATAAACGCCCATCTTAGTCGATTCTTTGAACATTTTTTCTGGTATGTGCTGCATCAAGTCTGTTTTTCAAATTAACGTCAATAACCGTAAATGAGCACATATTACAGTTTCATACTATTTTCCAATCATGATTAATCATTTAAGACGCATCATAATACTATACCGTTAGATGGTATTTATCAAAATTTTAATTGTCAGCTGCGGGCAGTCACAAACTGTATAAAACAAGAGTGCACACGAATATGTTGAACTGTTTACAATCGTTTCTAGTCTTTGTTGTGCTCGATCTTTGCCTATTACGATGGTTATGAGGCAGTGTAAAGTGAAAATGTGGCCTCCAACACTGTGGTGTATTACGATGACTGAACTTACGGTTAATTACTGCCTGTTTACGTGATATTTCAGACCATGCAAGGTACTAGCATTCAGTGAATTTTCAGTGCAAATACCAATAGTCACATGGATTGAATTGAGTGTGATCAATATCAGAAGTCTGAACGAAGTATGTTTGAGGCGAAAAAAGTCGATTCAAGAGTTATCATCCTAGTTATGATCCCTCTGAGACATAGTTTTTCTGAAAACAATTCTGAGGGATCATAGTTCATTTACAAAACTGCATTCCCTAGTAGATATAACTATGGCGATATCTCCGGTTTTCTTGTATTTTTCAACATTTTCTCGGTTTTTAGTTGGAAAACAGAAACTTTACTCAATAAAGATGTGTCTTCTATTTTCTTTTGGATGATATATCAGTGCCGATCGTTAAAGATAAAGCAGGAAACAAAAATTTATGGACGACAAATAATTATTACTGATCTGCAACGATAATACCAGACGAAGACACTTGGTTACGTATTCAGTGCTCTGAAATGACAACAATCTTATGTGCTTTTCTTCACAAATCTGTTTTACGCGGTGAAAGAATTATACCCTGCTATCCAAAGAAATAATCAATTCAGATATTCACACTTTTTTAGATCATTAAATCTTCTTTTTCTAGTTTCGATCCAGGAAAAGATTTGATAATGAAAAACAACTTTTCTTTTATATAGAACCTTTTGGATAAACAACAATCAACTTTCGCATTTTTATTCCTAGTATAGCACCAAGGAGAGATGAGATCATTTTAAAAAATCGACGAAGCCAAGAAAATCATATCGCCCAGCCATTCAAGGTGGATTTTCAAAGATGACGAATATGTAAATATCTTGCGGTGGCATGCGAGTGAGATATTTGAGAATGTGGGAGTGTGGGGGACTGTGCCTGTGCATTTGGACTGCTAGACTTCTCATTATTTACACTCGAACCCTGTGAAAGTGTCTCCATCCTGTTATCCGATTGATGCAGCTACTTGTAATCATTCTCTGTGGCCCAGGTCAATCAAAACGGCCACCGTTAGAGTATCGTAAACGGTCGTTTTTACATCGTATACCACGGTTAAACGACCGTTTTAAGCCGTATTATGGTGTTTTAACAAGGTCAGTATTACGGACGTACACGGACATCGTATATACGCCGTAAAACCCTCGTAAAGACAGCGTAATACTATCGTATTCTATAGAACATAGGCCGTATTACTGACCTTGTTAAAACGGGATAATACGACTCTGTAACGGGCCGTATTCTCATCGTATACGACCGTTTACGGATCGTTCTGTTCGACCTGGCGGACTCTTATTTCAGTGGTTCTTATGTGTGAAACTTCTTATTATCTTTTGGGCTGTGAAAGAAAACAAGATTGTGGTGAAATGAAAGCGATAGTTGACGGATACGATGTTTGCAAAGGAAGATAAGAGGTGCGCCTTTTCATCGCGAAACAAAATGCGAACATGCATTACGTGCATTTGAAAAATGGTCACGATGCTTCGCGACCTACATTTATTCAGCTTTTTGCTGCTACTGTTGAAAGTCGATTCCCTCCGTCCTATTGCTGTCGGTCATCGTCAATCCATCGATGCATCTGTAACGTATACGACATGGTTTAAACAATTTAATCGTACAGATCTATATCAACTTCAGTCACATGAGGCAAATCTTGTTGTTTTTGGTGAATTAACAGGACTCACATCAACGTTTATCGGAACACGTGGCCAAACCGCACGTTCACAATCGAAAACAGTGCAAAATGCATTGTCTTTATTAGCTCAATCGTATGAAAAGCAAATTCTAACGTATTCTAGAAAATATACGAATATTTCAATCATAAATGCACTCGAATTATCATTAAGCGATGTAATGTGGAGAGCATTTAATCAAACATTTTCATCACTGGCTCGTTCATTAAATGCAACTATTGTGTCAGCCACATTCGGTCCAAGAATTGTTCGATCTACAAATCTAGAAGACATTCAGCTATATGGCGATCCTGATCTTTATCCCAACCAAACGGAGGTCTATCTACCATTAACAAACAAAATTTACAATACAGCTCATGTATATTCACCGAATGGCAGTTTGATTGCCAGTCGTGATAAGCATCATTTGACTCCGGAAGAAGCCGAACTGTTACAGTTGACACGAGGAAAAATTGAAGAAAATCAAGTTTTACAGCCGGACAACTTGTGTGTAGCCATTTGCCTTGATGCATTCTATCTGGATGTTTTGTCACATCTTGATTCTCAGAATTGTACTATTCTCATTCAACCATCGTATAACACTCAAATGTGGGCAGCAAACATATCTGCTCAATCTCCAATCTGGCAACCTCTAGATTGGGCACAGGGTCCGTTAGCTTTATTTCAGCACACACAAAACATTAAATTCTCCATCAATCCAATGGTTACCGGAAATTTATTTAGTGAAATGATTGTGGATGGTCAATCAACCATAAATCAACGTCGATCAAGATATACGCGCTCCAAACATGAACAGGATAACTTATATATTGGTTTGGATAATATCGATTTACAGAATATAACTAATTTCAAAACATTAGCATTAGCTCAATGGGCACGAGATGATCCTAGAAGTGGAAATTTAACGCAAAAAGATAGACAACAGATACTCCACCAATTTGCCTTGGAATTGTCACCGAATTCCAAGTCAAAAAATGAAAATAAATATGCTGACACGGTTATATGGACTGATATAGTATTATAGTTATTTTTCTTATTGTTTCATGCATACAGCAATTGTTGCAATCAAAAATGAAGCTAAAGAATACTCAACCATAAACAGGTCTCAGTATTTCGTTAATATTTGTCCCATTCAGCTCTTGAAAAAACAGAGCAGCAGTATTTCTCAAGAACCTTTAGCAGAAAAATTAGAAAATAATAGAATGGGTGTAAAAATTCATTCGAACAAAATATCAATACCATCACAATTATACTATCAAAATGATTGAAATATCAAAAAGAACTCAGATCATGAATGGAGTTAATGCTATCAACCTTCTAGCAAACTATTATATCGAATAACTTATAATTACTTCTCATTCTGGATATCTCACAAGTAACATGAATCGAAAATCGATTCGCTGCACCCTAGAGTGAGAAAACACAAATATGCAAACATCTGGAGACGCGACAAAGTCGGCTGTTTCTACCACAGATCCTGAAATCTCTGAAGAGATGACCGGAAAAATTCCAGAGAGACGAGGAAGGCAGAGAGTGAATAAGTGAAAGTGGAGTCGGTGTGGGTGTGTTAAAAGAATACAGTTTTTCTTAAGGCTAAACATTCACAAACTAATTAGATGCTATGGTAAAATAACAGACATTTGAATTTTTTGATGCTTAACCCCATGAGATTAGCATAAATATAATAATAACGATCAAAATGATAGCTACGTTTATTAACTTAAAAATAAACATTTTGGTTCAGTTTAAGAAGAATTTTTTGTGAAACTCAATTTTAGTATGCTGCGATGTAGAAGCAAAAATAAATGGACTTCATTCCGATATCGTAAATAAATTATAATAAGTTTATATTGTTGGAAGTAAGTATTCATCAAAAACTTATGAAACCTATGAATATATTTATTTACTCTCGTACACATCCATGGAACTTTTATATACAGTTACAATTGTGATTTCTGTTTATTTCTGAGCAATAAAATTCAATCCAGCATTTTACTCAGCATCTCAGCGAATCAGTTACTTATATTACATTCGAAAAGGGAAAGCAAAGTATTTTTTTATATGATAAGTACGGATTATCGAAGAATTCAGAGTCATATTTTCAACGAACTTTATAACTTACAATTTTATGAAGAAACGTAAATTCATGTTTCTGTCTCGAATCATATGTATTTCTGTCGTGGAATAGTATCTATTTATAGGGTTGAGTTTGTAAAAATCTGATCGTCGCAGAGTAGACAAACTAATTTTAAAGTTTCATCTTGAGTTGACATGACGTTTCAGTAAAAGCTCTGATCATGTAAAGGGAATCAAAACTTTTTGTCTTCGGACCATTCTCTAAAAGTTTCACTTTTCAATTAGGGCGCGAATAAAAATATTAGTGAAACTTGGAACATATAGTTTCAACTACTATTTTTTACTAAAGTTATACCATACTGTTATTTGTTTAGACTCTTTATCAGAAAAAAAGAATGCTATTTTTTTATCTTTCTGAAATATTAATTTAAACGATGGCGGTACATAACATGTGAAATCAGCCCATTGGTATTTTTTCTGCTATATTCTATTGAATTTTATATCAATGAAAAGGGTTTGTGTGTAATTGAACGTCTTCGTAATTAAAGATAAGGTTGTGGTGAAAAGTTAGCATGTCATCCATATGCATCGCATCCATAATGAGTAAGATCCAGACATACACTCACATCCTCATCTTCCATCTATTTTAATGTTACCATCTCACTGTGATGATCTCTTGAAGGATTTCAATATAGATTGTCATTTCCAGTGTATTTAATCCAATTCATTAGATCGATCGATACCTGGAACATGATAAAAAGAACGTACAAAAAAGAAAAGAAAAGAAAATGCAACCGTAAAACAGGTAGAAAGTCTAGAGAAATATGTAAAGGCGCTTCGATCTATACTTATATTGCTCTATAAATTAATCATATTTCTGAATACAAGATCATGAATCCATAGTGATATTGTTTGATTCACTGGCAAAAAGCTTATTCATTTAGTCTCATTGATGATTACAGCTTGATCGAATCTACTGTATGTTGACAGTACAGGGGGCAAGGGTTGTTGAATGGAAATCGAAGCAGAAATGTGGCATTGATTTTATTCAATCATGTGCATCTATTCACTCCTATATTTATTTCTTCAAAATAAAAACCCCATGAATAAGCATGCGATATACCCTAGTATAAATGCTGCACACGCAAATAATTAGCCGAAACGATCATCCCTACTTTAATGATTTGAAACCTGATGTATTTTCGTTTTCTTGTTTGTATTTAGATATGCGGCTGCAATACTTCTTTCTTTTGGCCGTTCTGATTGCCTTCTCATCAATTCCAGGACATGCCAAAACTTTACAAGCGTATGTGGAAAGTTTGATTGATGCTATTGGTCACAAATCCAATGAAAAACCGAGTCTGAATAATACAGGTCTTCGTAAAGCGTGGTCGTTTTTCAAAAAAAAATACCATCGTATCTATTCATCGCCTCGTAAGTTCTATCTATTTCTTTGCATGTGTTTCTATGAATAAAATTGTAGAAGTTGAAGAGCAACGTAATGATGTCTTTCAAGAAAATGTACAATTTGTTCTTGAATCGAATCAGCAAGAATCTCGAACATTTTCATTGGCTCTGAATGAATTCGCCGATTGGACACAAGCTGAAGTGGAAAGTTACAAAAAAGGTCTAGACAAACCAAAAGGGCAAGAAAGACGCTTTTTTGATGACAGTGACAGTGTTGAAGACAAAGAAACTCTTCGTCGTACAGTGTCCAGCCTGAATCATCATCGTGCAGATGAACGAAGATGGAAACAAAATTTCATAGAAACAACGTATAATCGGAATCGTCCAGATCAAAAACGACATATTCTAGATATCTTCCATCATTTGATTCATCCCGATGAAACAAATTATGATAATATCGATCTTCCTGAGTCGTTCGATTTGCGTGAGAAAAATGTGGTTAGCAGTATCAAAGATCAATTAAAATGCGGCAGTTGTTATGCGTTTGCAACAGTTGCTTTGCTAGAAACACTCTATGCTTTGAAACAGAACATGACAGAAGTAATTGAATTCAGTCCGCAGCAGATTACTGACTGTGCCACCCGTAATTCGGGATGTAAGGGTGGCACTTTTGAGTCAAGCATGCGATTTCTAAAGAAGACGAACGGTGGCAAAATAGCAACACTCGCTTCTTATCCTTATGTAGGTACCCAAGAATCGTGTCGAAAAAGTGCTATCGAGGAAATTCACCTAGGAAAAATCCAGTATAGATCGATAAAAACTGGCAATGAAGTAATCCTAGCCAAGGCTCTGATTGTTAAAGGGCCAATATTTATTGGGTTAGATACCGATTCAAAATTATTCACGTTTTATAAAGAGGGCATACTTAAAATTGACAACTGTCCTAAAAGTAGAGCCGAAATGGATCATGCTATGCTGATTGTCGGTTATGGTTTCGATAAAGAACTGAAACTGCCATATTGGATCATTAAAAATTCGTATGGAACAAAATGGGGTGAAAATGGCTATTTACGTTTTGCAAAAGACAGTGATAACATGTGTGGAGTAGCAACAATGGCAACATTTGCCGAATTGACATAAATACTGTGTTTGAAAGACTTTATATCTTATAAATTAGTTTTAAAATTTTTTTCTTAAGTGTAGTAGTTGTAATTGCTTATATGATAATATAAGAAGAAATTGGAGTATAGTTCGTTTTACCGCCGTCCCAAATATCTTTGCGTCGAGTATCAACTCCATTGGCATGTGAATTAGGAGAGTAAATTCAGAAAAGAAAAAAAGAACCAATAAGAGAAGAAAAGAGGGAAGAATGAAAAACGACAACGAAAACAGGTAATAAAAAAAGAACGCATAAAAAGGAGTTGAAGCAAAAGGAGAGCGAGAAAAGAAAGAGGGAATGAAGGCGAATTATATAGTACGTACGTATGTATTTCAAGGTTAGATAAAAGAGAAAGAGGTTTAGAGACAACGAATGTTCTATTCCTGGTAGATCATTATTATATTTCAATAAATGGTATCCATTTTAAGAAAAGTGACTCATGCTCTTCTATTAATCCTTGTACTGTATTACTGAGTAAAGATTGACCAAGATGATCTTTCTTTCTTTTATGAAATTCATGCCGAATAAAAGTATTTCTATAGAAGAGTGAACGATCGAATTTCGTTATCTACATAACTTTTAGCCTTCTTGAATACAGTATTTTACGTATAGTTCTAATGAATCTTCCTTACTCATAATATATAGATTATGAGCTGAGGCAAACGAGCAATGGTACATTCGTCGAAAACCAACACGAAACTTCTGCTACAACAAGCGTTGATGTGGGGATTCATCGTGGATGTGTTAAAGAGATACATATCGTTTCTAATATAAGCTACTTTGACGGGTTTTAACCTTTTTTAAGAGTCAGCATTAGGTATATGTGAAATCGGAAACTGCATGTTGATGAAATCGAAAATACTTACTTTCAACTGAAACTGCTATTGATCCCCAATCACGCCATCAAAATTTTGGAAATAGAATATGGTTTTTTGTAAGATGACATAGAAGAAGATTTATTTGTAGTCGCGTCTTTTACCAGTACACGTTTGTTTTAGATTCATTCGTTGTTGAATATGAGATGCTAGCGATGATTATGTTTCAAAAGTTGGTGAAGACGTGTCATGTTCACATTGAGCAGTAGCCGTTTGAGTTGTGTTTTTCATTTTTTGTCTGAAGTTAGCTGTAATTTATTTTCTATGATATCAAGGATCGACAGGCTCGGTTATTCTTTTTTTCATAGGACGACTAGTTCAAAAATCTTGGATATTGTTTCCAAATGGTTAGTTTGGTGTCGGTCTAAACCTTCTCTAGATTCCCATCTGCACACTCGCCGACACTTCGGGCAATCCAATAAATGATGCATCAATACAAAAGCCTTTAAGGTCCTCTAAATTTTGTTGGAAGTTGTTTTAAAAAAGACTTTTTGTAAATTCTGATGGCACCAAAAATTCATTTGACAGAAACTAGTCAGTAAAACTCTACAAAACAAAAAAAGTTTCAGTTTTATTTTTTTTATCGTGATTATTTGAACGTGATAAAAGACAAGTTTTTTGTGAATAAGAGTATCTAACTACATTTTTTTAATTTCTGATTCATTTTTTACACAATACGTTGAAAAATAATTAGTAAATCACTCTCCTAAAGTAGAAAGCAACTCAAAAGAAAAGCATGCAATGTGTAATACAGAAGGTCATGGGTTTCCCTATAGACACGTTTTTCAGAATACAGAGTATTTTTGAGGTTTTAGAATTTAAAAATGTTGTTGTTAATCAAAAAAATTAACATTTTATCGCTAAAAATTCTTTCTCTTCTAGTAAAGAAGCTATACTTTTCTGATGCTTGCTGGTCAAAAAATACATGTTTAAATGCCATTAAGTTTTCTGAAATATCCTTGGGTTTTCAGGATAATTGTAGCTCGAAACTAGCTTACACGAGGAGTTCATCTCTAAGGAATGGTGCTAGTTTCCGTAATAGGACCCCGAATGTTCTTTTGTTCTGGTGGTCGGGGGCTATACACTAAAAATGTCTATATTTGACTATTCTCGTAACAATGGGTAAGGCTAAATATCTTTTGATGCGCTGAACCGAATAAATGACGCGACGAGCTAGTTTGGCCCAACGACGCTTAAACCATATCATCATTCTTCATATTCATAGCACAAATTATGATAAGTTCGATTTGAACAATATCTCTTGCTATGTTATTTAAAAAATGCAACGAAAAAGATAGTTTTCGAGATCTTGAATAGCATTTTCTAGTTCGACTTTACATATTCATTTGAGATTGGATTTAAGATTCTTATTCACATGGTAGTGTTTAATTAGAAAAGTTAACACAGCAGTAAACGATTCCGTTTCTTTTCATACAGAGATGGTCGACCCATTGAGACTCGAGTTACATTATATTTTAGCTCAATGAGGCTCGTTTCACTTAATTTTAGACTTGCCATCTCATGAGGATACATATTTTCAAGTTTCTTCTGAATTCGTACAGTACTATCACGAGCAGAAAGTGATTTTGCACGTGATTAAATAAAAAAACTAACGTACTTTTTATGAAATTCGAAGAGTCCAGAAGCTACTTTACGAAAATCCTGATTAAAACGACTGTTTTAAACAAACTGAATTCCATGGAAATATGAAAAGCTTTTTACTTCGCAAAACTTTAACAACTATCTAAGTGTTATCGACTTAGAAGATTTTTAATATTTTTATTAAAAAATTCTATTTCAAATAGTTATTAAAAGTGTGATCGTAATCGGTGGCAGAAGCATTCAATAACATTTTAAAAGTTGAATGTGTAAAACACTCGCTGTTGGACTTTTCTGCAAGAGAACATTGCCAAAAGCAATAAATTATTTTAGATTTCTGAAAAATTGTTTCCACCCCAAGACAAAGTGAGTTGAGTTTCGTACGATTTTATAAGCTATAGTCTTGAAGTTGAATTTTTTTGTACATTTTACACTCTGGAGAAATATGCACTATCTTTAATGCAAAGATTGTTTACCACTCAGTCTTGGATACTTCAGGATGTCGTGGACTTCTGGTAGTTTGTGATTCAAGAAGGAATGTAAAAATCGATTTTAGAGAGTTTTAGTTGCATCTATTTTTATCTGTGTGTTTCATTGATTTACTAGTGTCGAAAAAGACACTTGCTTGATATTTTTAATAAAAGTTTGATCGCCGAATTTCGACGCCGAAGAACAAAATACCATGAATCTCACTTGGATTCAAGATATATCACCATCTGTAGTTTCACGTCTTGAAGTGATGGAGCACATATATGCATTCTTTGATGTGCTTCCATCGAATACGGTCAAAAATGTCCTTAAAAAATGTCCTTAAAAAATGTCCTTTCAAAAATGTTCTTGTCTCATAATGTCCCTCGAAAAAATGTCCTCCGCAAAATTGTGCTCTGCAAAAATGTCCTTTGTTTTCTAGATCTTTTTTCTGAAATAGGGGTTTTAGTTAACCATAAAATTAAGTACAGGACATTGTCCTACACAGCAAATTCAAACAATAAAATTCCAAATCATTCTCCACTTGAAACAAAAAATGAAAGTTCTTTTAGTGATTCTTGTGGGCTGATTTGTTTGTGATCGAACCGTTTGTATAGCTCTGTCATACGTTCCTCGATATTGTCGAATCATCACTGTCATTAACAAAAATCGTTCAATATTATTGTACTCTCTTTTGTATATATCTGGAATCAAAAATGAAGATGATTTTGGAAGTGGAGGAATCATTTTTCGTCGATGATGCTTTAATGCATGACCTAGAGAAAACAAAAACATAAGGATAGAAATACCAAGATTACATAAAAATATTACTGTCATACCAATAGAATTAGTACTAGCCAATATAGCCAGAGCTTCACCTGTTAATAATGCCTTGCGCATTTCATGTTCGGCAATTTCTTTTACTGCTACTAACTCAGCTGCAGCTCGTTTCTTCATCGATCTTTTAAAATCTTGCTCTTCTCTATCAGCAGGGTCTGGTAAATGCGAATGATCATTTGCTGTTGCAGAGAAACGTATGAATTCATCATCATGATTTGTATGCAAAATAACATTACAATTTCTATTCGTACAACGCCAAAATTTCACCGTCTTCTTTGTATTGTTATTTTTTAATTGGAAATTAAAGCCATCAACAATTAAAATAAGTTTTCCTTTATTGGACTGAGTTTTTCTAATTATTGGTGTAGTTGCACTTGGTGCCAAATCTGAATTTTCAAGTGACTGAGATGGTGATGAACATTCAACTTCATGAATTGTTGTCAATCTTTCTGATACCATTAAAAATATTCCTTTAGTCACAAATGAAATATATGTTAGCACAACAAATGTTAGTTATGTGAAATGTTCTATCGTTCCTATTGAATTTTTTATCGATTAGTCCAATCCTCTACAACAAATCACGAATATATGCATCGATATATTTCTTTTCTTAAGGCGTCATCTGTGTCAATAACATTCAATTGAACAATAAAGAATAAGTAATCAACGAAAACAATACATCAAGGGACGTTTTTTCGTAGGATATTTTTCCCGGGAACATTATTGCTGGGGACATTTTTGCGATGACATTTTTCAGTGGGACAATATTTCAGGGACATTTTTTCATGGAGACGAAAAACTGGGGATATTTTTGAAAGGACATTTTTTCAGGGACATTTTTGACTGTTACCCTTCCATATATTCCACTAGAAAATGACAAAACTTGATTTTCAGCCTTAGATACGTCTACTTTTCTTTTTCTAAATGTATTGACTTAGAATACGATGAAATTTGGTTTTGAGTTTTGGAAACTAGTCTTTTTTTGTTTTTTTCCACTTATTGAACTAAATGGAGTACGACGACACTTCTTTTCCGTCTTCAAGAATGTTGCTTCTCGTTTTTCTGGACGATTAGCTTGTGGCACGACGTTTAAATTTTCATATTGCTTGCAGTACAACTGTGAGTCTATCGGAGTGTTAGGAGGTAGAAGTTCCCAGTAGATAATTCCTTGAAAATCCCACCAAATCGAAAGCATACTTTTTTTCGGATGCAGGTCGTTTTTCGGTTCAGGTTCAGGCAAGTCTTAGGGACTCACCCATTGGTGCTTGCGTGTATGATTGATATATAGTACCAATTTTTCATCACCAGTGACAATCTGCTGGAGAAACCTGTGTCTATTGCGCTTTGACAACGAAAAGTTGGATTTGGTGATTCTTTGCTGTATGTCATCTGATGTTAATTGATGAAAAACCCATGTTCCAAGTTTATTAACTTTTCCTAATTCATACAAGTGGCGATTGATGGTGGATTGGTTGCACCCGAACATTGTTGACAATTCGTGAGTAGTTAATCGTGGATTGTCTTCGATCAAGGCTTTTAATCGTTCAATATCAGATTTCACTGGATTTCAAGGCCTCGGTCGATCTTCTTATCACATGTCACGTTCACGAAATCTTTCAAACCAATCTTGACAAGTACGATCAGTAACCACCCCTTCGGCAAGTGCAGCACATATATTACGGGGCAGCAGCGCTTGTGTTGTTTCCTAATTGAAACTCGTATAAAATCTAATGTCGAGTATGGAAAAGAATCTCTGACATATTTTTATCTAAAATGTAAATAAATTGGAACATTATTGGATGTTATTTTATACTGCGCCACAAGTGGTAGCATATGTGCAAAAATCACGCTTGCATAACACTGCTAAATGGCTTTAAGAAACTTTTAAACAAAATCGGCGGACACTAGCATCAATCCAATAATTGTTTCGCTGATGATATGTTCCTAATAGGTGCACTGAAAAAAAACTTAGAATACTAAACCTTAGTACGGTAGGAAATTTTCCCAGAATCCTTAAACAGTTTAGGCTATTGTCCTAAACCCTTAAAGGGTATTTTAGTGGAAGGGTTTATGAAACGAAGGATATTTGAAAGTAAGAAGTGCATATGGTTCATAGAAAATGGTGTACGTGGAAAACGCAGGTAACGCACAGACATTTTTTGAACTTCCAACGAATGTATCCAGAGAATCATAAGAGGGAAAGACTTGCAACTTTTAACCAATATGTAATCCAACAAGTTCTATTAGACTTGGAAGTTCGAGTCTCAATTGTCCATCTGTTTGGATTTTATTATTAAAATACTGCTCAGAAACGCACAGACAAAAAAGGCCCTCAGTTCTTGATGGGTGCGACAGACGTGATAAACCCTGCGAAATATTTCATGTTAATGAATTGTACGGGCGAGTGTTTTGTGAATAAAAGTCAGGGCTAGCTTTTGGTAAAAAAAATATTAATGCCTTGAGAAATGAGTGAGCTATTGACAAAGCAGTAGGTAACGCACAGACAATTTGGTAACACACAGACATGAATTTTTTTAACAAAAGTCCTGGATATAAAATTTTATTGTGTATTCGGAATTATCAGTTTAGAACATCAAAGTAATCATGTTCATTTGCATTTCAAGCTACCATTACTGTTTTTGTGTCTGATAATATGTCCGTTTTTTAGATATGACAAGAGACAAAAGAGCTTTTGCAAGCCACTTTTGCACAAAAATACTGAATTTTGGCTGTTAACTAACATTTCTCCTCTTAATTATTAAAAATAAATGGCATAGATTGACGCAGAATATACGAAAACCTGCTTAAAAACTTAAAATGAATAAGATTGGTTGTTTTATGTCGTAGAATTTGAGTCCTCAACTTCAACCAAGCTGGTTGACCGTTAGCCGTTTTTCATGTATATTATTCTACGGTGAAGGGTTTATTGCTCAACCCCTTCACAAAAAGGGTCACTTGTTCAAGTCTTACACGAAGACGATTTATTCTTGAACCCTTACAGGAAAACGGCTTATAATTCTGCAGTCATGGATTTATTGTTCGACGTGTTCGTAACAGAGTAACATTCAGTGAAAACAAACAAGATGCAAATGTGATGTGACTTCCTAACTCTATAATTTTGGTCACCGGGCACAACAGTAACCGACTGGAAGCATTTGGAAAAAGCACCATATCCTGCAGGGAAGCACAGGAAATCGCTGGAACATAGAAGCAGTGTTCCGGCCAGAAAAGTTTTGAACTCATCCTAATAATTTCGGACTGTTTCGTGTTGGAAAGAAGAGGATTTGGCTGCCCGGTGAGTAGATGTAGGTATCTACCTGAGTGTGCTATTTTGCAGTGCTTCGTACTCTCAGATGTCCTGAACCTGATTACTCTTGATCAAACTTTATGAAAAATCAGTGGTTTGGGTCAAAATAATCGGCATGTCCGAAAAATCCCAAACAAAAAATATTGAAATTTTGACTTCAGAATCAGATTCACTGACACAGATTACTTTTTGGTCAGATATTTTGAAAAATTGCTTAAGTATACATGTACTTGGGCGTGTGACCATACTCCTGACTATATACAAACACACCAATACAAAAACACATTTTATTTCATATCACCGTCCCTTCAGTCGAGAGAACGATGAATAATGTGCGATTGGACTTTATTCTATACAGACGATCGTTTTTTCCCAGTTTTCTCGAACAGAAAACGTGAATCAACATCGTAAGTTCAATATAAACATTCAAATCTATATTATTTTCTTTTTTTCTTTCAGATCACAAATAGGGATGTAACAGTAACAGTTTTATACTGGTATACTGTTACAGTATTACTGATTTTTTACTGCCGAAAATAACATTTATTTGAATGAATCATTTTCTCAGCAATCACTTATTTTGTCTATATTCAAGTGAAAAATCGAATTTTGCAGTCTTTTCAAACAGTATACGATATTGTATGCTCAACTAACTAATAATATCATAAAGAACCTTTTTCAATACTTCTCATCGTTTTTGAAGAAAAAGATCATTAATTCAATGCGTAGTCAAATCACAAACAAATATTGTGCTCGAAAAACCATATTGAACATATAAGACAGTAACAAACAACAGTCGATGAATAAAACAATAAATATATATATATATATATATATATATATGTTGTAAGCAATGATCATTATCACTCGTATTAGTATCCAATAAGAAAAGACAACTGATACGGGGGCAACTAATTCACTGGTTTTAATGAATACTAAGAAGACTACTATATTTATGTGCCAGGTCCAACTTGTAAGTATTAATCCAAAACGATAAAGAGTTAAGGGCAGTATTTTTGACTAATTACATAAGTTAAAAGATTTGATTAAATTATTAGTATCGATACAAAATTGAATATGTAATAGTCTCATTGCTTACTTTATCTCAAAAACGATGCTAACTATTGAGAAAAGTTCTTCATAATGCTTTTAGCTAGTTGAGTATATACGATATCATATACTGTGTCAAGATGCTACAAAATTCAATTTTTCACTTGAATATAGACAAAAAAAGCGATAGCTGAGAAAATTACTCATCGGACTAAAAGTTATTTTAGACAGTAGAAAACTATAATAGTATGACTGGTGCCCAGTATACCAGTACTGGTGCATCCCTATCTCGAACCATAAAAAGAAACAGATTTTCTGGGTCCTTGTTCGGAACGAGCATCAGATGCTGGTCATAATCTATAGTTGCTCACTTGTCTTAAATACTTTAAAGCAGATCACAAATGAACAAAAATTGCCGCCTGATACTTCGGTACACCGTTTCCGTCCAAACTAATTTTTTAGACGTTTCGAAGATTCCCTCACTACTCTCGAAAAAACATAAGCTCTAACTTTCCGAGTCCATACTTGGAAAGAGCGGATAGTTCTGAGTGCTCCTAGTTGCTTTTTATTCGCATAAGTTTTAAGTGACCGGAAACTGGGGGAATATTTTATACGAAGACTTTTGTAACAGGAGTTACATTTGGCGTATTGATCTCAGACATGTGCTAATGAGCAATATTTTTCTCTTTTCTCAACAAAGTAAGGCATTGTTATTTGAGTGAGTCAAAACTTGAATTCTATTGTCAAATAAATGAACTTTCCAAATGCGCTGACAAGTTTGTGTTTTTTCATACGTAGTTTTTGTATGATGTCGATAAGATGTAGTTTATATCTTCTAGCCATTCTCTAAAAAAAATAGTTAAAGTAATTATTGAACAATTCTTAAGTAGGGTTATTGCTAATATTAGAATCTTTGAATGAGCTGTTGTTTGTTAAAAGTAACTGGACCAAGGCCAAAAGAATCTAAAATAGGTTTGAGACACGAAAAATATTAGACAATGAATCGTACCAATATGGCTTTCACTTTGACTGTGAATAGATGCAACATGAGTTGCGAATAGATCGAATGTTTCACTTCAGATGAGTAAGGCGTTGTTAGGATATACGTATTTATAATTAATTGAGCGAAATTTCCTTTCAGAGAACTTTGAACTCAGATAAGTAAAAGAAGGCACGTTGGCTAAGCAGGTCTATGACGTATTACTGACATGCCGTTATTTCGGTTCTGAAAAAAAACATGAGTTCTTCTGTTATCCATTTACAAAACTTATTCACTGATATATTAAACCTGATCGATAACTTCGTATTAAGTTTTTTTTCCTTCTAACAAGAGGGTGAAGAACAAAATAATTAAATATAAGGATAGGTATATTCAGCTCCAAGCATGGTTTTTAATCGAAAGTATAATCATTTTTCATTTTTCATTTTCATACATTGAACTGATAAGATTTTATAAGTTGATAAGATTTCTCGTTTATCTTCATCTCGACAAATGTTTCTGACTTCAGACGGACTATGTCAAGCGATAAGACCAAAAATGGGAAATTAAGCAAGCATTTAATGTTACTCATAATGAAGCATACAATAAGGGAAACAATATTCCACAGGGTAGTCCATCTACTACCCGACGATTTATGTCTAAGAGGAGTTATGGGTCTCTCACAGGCAGTATGCTTTGAGAAGATGACTATGAGAATCAAACTCGTAAATCGATCACTTTTTGGCGTGATCCGCCAATAACAGGTCGTTAAAGTGAAACAGAAGTCTCACATTATAATCTTGGATCTACATGTGTAAAACTCGAGCAACATCATTAATTCGAGAAAAAGACATAGACTGCATTCAGATTTATTTCACTTTTGCGATAAATTGGAACGACAAAGTCGATATCCATAATTTGATTCGCAAATGAAGGAAAACATGTGACCAGAATATTCGTTCGTACTAACAGATAACAGAAACTTTGTTGAATTCTTTAAACTACATTTATGCATAAATTGAAGAATATGAAATGAAAAACATCAATATTATCTCGTAAATATAGACTATAAGACGAAGCAATACGAAAAGATGAACAGCTATATATATGTATATCATACGTGAATGTGGATCTAAGCTGTAGATATTGTTCTCGTCACCCACATGTCTACATCCAACTGAGCTTGCATTCCAAACAACAATATTCGAATCCATATATTTTCTCATGTATGAGGGCGGCCTAATTACTCTAATGTGTATTATAACGATTGACTGTTGTTTTGCGCTGACTTTGGTAATAGTTTTTACAGTACTTTGTCACTCATTTCGATAATTTATGTAATAGAAAGACGCATGTGTCTTGTGTGGAAGAAAGCAATAAAAACCCCTGTACGAAAATATTCCAATAATACAGTGCATTAATTAGGGCGTGACTTTATGCGAGAAAGCCCTCCGCACTGTACATAACAACACCAAGATGCAAACAGGTTATTATTTTTCGTTTCTCTATAACAAAAGCACGTTGTTTAATGGAGTATAACGAATAATACATGGCTTTCATGCTTTTGCTTACGTTTGTGTCTCATTCGTATTCTTATCTCATTCGTTAAATCATACACATCCATACGATGTCTGAAGCAGTAAAAACGCCGCATTGTGCCAAATGTACGAATCCGACGGGCGTTTTTAGGTGTCATGGATGTGCACAAGACTTTTGCACGCAGCATGTCACGGAACATCGACTGAACTTGAACGAACACCTTAATCTCATTATTTCGGATCATGATGAGATACGGCAAGATCTTAGTCAATATAAAACAGAATCGTCTCGTCATCCATTAATGATAGAAATCGATCAGTGGGTGCAAGAGTCAATCAAAAAGATAAAGCAGGTAGCAAATAATGCTCGAAAGCAACTGTTGAATCTTCTGAATGCTGTCGCAGTCAATGTGGCGGATATGTTGGAACCTCTCGCTAAAGAACTCAGCAAGGCTCGCGAACATGATGACTTTGTTGAAACTGATCTACAAACTTGGACAATAAAGCTAAATAAATTGAAGAGTGACTTAAATGCACCGAAAACAATTCTTATCAAAGAGGATACCTATAGCACCATGGTTTTTATCGATCCAATTTCAACAATAGCGATGCCGAAATCTTCCTTTTGTCATCCAGTCGGTAATATTGGAATCACAGATAATGGACACGTTATTAGACAAGGTCTTCTTTCTCCTGCCGGATCAGCACGAATCACTGGAGAGTATTCAGCGGGGTGTCATCAATTTCGCTTCCAGATCGAAGATTTAGATGCTGGGCGAGAAAGAAGGTGGATATTCTTCGGGATATTGTCTAAAGTTACGTCGCTACAACATCAGTCATATACAGCGCCTACAGTATATGGTTGGGCAGGACAGGATCACGTTTTCTGCAATGGTGTCTAATTCATTGGTATTAATGGCTATAAGAGTGACATGGAAAAGAATGATGCAATAGAGCTACTCTTGGACTGTGATCTACAAACAATACAACTCATAAATAAAAGAACACATAGTCAGCATAAGCTCAACGTTGATGTGAATAAATGTCCATTCCCATGGCAAGCTTATCTATGCTTATATTATGCAGGCGAACAAGTTCGTATTCTGACATCATAGTTTATGAGCATACTGCGATACAATAAATGACGCGTGAGATCAACTGCGTTCGTATATGCATCTTGAATGTAACTTTATTGCATTTTTAACTTTTAAATATCGGAAAAGAATATTTATTCTTGAAATTTAATATACTTACACGCTACGAATTCTAAAGTTGTTTTTTTTTTAACTTTAATTAAAAGGTCTTTCTCTAGTTCCAGTTTAGCATTTATCATGATACGCCGAGCAGAGATGTCCATAGCGGTGCTGCCGCTACCGCTGCCGCGCCGCTACCGTCACAGCGGTAGCGGCGCGGCAGCGGCAACTTTCGGTTTTTGGGCATCGCGGCGCAGCGTGGCAGCGGCAAATTTTCCTTTTTTATCGTCGCGGCACAGCGCGGCAGCGGTTGAAATTTCATTTTTTTCTATAGAACCTACAATACGTACGTAGATTGTTTCAGTTTGATTCAAAGCAAACCAATTTTTCCTTTCTCAATTAGTTCATTTTCATTGCTCTTTAATCATATAACTGATATATGAACATTGACATCTCGTAATTATATGATGACTTGATGTAGGACCATGCTACTAGATTTTCAAGAATTTATATTCTACCTCATTTATAAGGGACATACATAACTATATAAACGAAAATGTTTCAATCATCATTAGATGTAAGAATTTTAAATGGCAGATATTTTATTTTAAATATTGTAATCTATATTATTTCATTCATTTACTACTATATAGTCACATAAGGCGANCCTTTTCTCCATACCGTCCAGCTAGCCAGACCTCAAGATTTATTTATAGCGCATGAGTTTCTTAGTCAAGATTCTCAAGTGCTTCGTGCGCATATCAAATAATGTTTCCATAGGGCCAGTTGCTTTCTGTAAGTTGCTATAGTCTCTCGCTTTGCCAATGCTAAAATATCAGCTATTCAAACGAAATAAGAATACTCTATTTTATTCATACAATGCTTTCTACTTAATTAAATATTTCAAGTTTACAGGTGTTCTCGCTTACTCACAGTATGTTCGTTACTTAATTGAAGCTCTATTAAATGCATGATTTTTGTCCATTTCATTATATACTGATATTTGACCTAATAATTCGTACGAATTGTATGCTATATAATCGATTTTTTATTAGAGAACAGAGAACTTGATGTAGATCGTACTACTTATAACGTCGCGGTACCAGCGCGGCAGCGGTAACTTAATTTTTATTGCCATCAAGGCGCGTCGCGGCAGCGGCAACTTTTGATTTTTCGCCATCGCGGCGCGGCGCGGCAATGTTTACTTTTCGGAGCATCACGCAGCGGCAGCGGGTAAAATCAGATTTTTCTGAACTCATTGCGGCGCGGCAGCGGCACAGTACCAGCCGCGATGGACATCTCTGACGCCGAGTGTAAAAACTCAGCCCAATCGTATTATTTCATCCATTTTTTAGATCCTTTTTTACCTATTTATACGTTAACTGTTCACTCATAGCGCTGAGACAAGCACATCAACATGGGCCGACGTGGGTATTACTATAGATATGACAATGGTTCTCTCATCACACCCGCAACTTTCGGCATTCATCCAATCACACGTATAAAAAATGCAAGCGAAGATAAAACAGAAAAATTTTACACACCGAATATATCTTGAATAAATGATACAAAGAAAATAATAAAGTTTTCTTCAACTCATATGATATTTTGATGTATCGACGCACTAATTATAGGAAGAGTGTATAAGCTGTGAGCGCAATCGATAATTCAGCGAAGAATATCCAAATACAATGTATCGACAGAATAAATAATCAAATATTTCAATGAAAATTTCATTTGATAGATCTTCTAAACGTAGATTAGCTTACAGCATTGTTTCGTAAAATAATGCATTCAATTCAAGATAATATTTTGTTGAACCGAACATGTGGCTTTTGTGATTTTTGCAACTTATATCAGAATACTTTGGGATGGTGTAGCTTGAATATAATTCCAATTTGTTCATACATAAAATTATCATCTACTATAATGTGTGTCAAAAACTTCGAAAAATGACCGAATCGAATACTGTATCTGGTTGATAAGATGACACAATTATAGTACTAAAACGAATGACTTTCATAAATTTACTTTGGTTATTACTGACTTGAGTCGTATTCCAACACAAAGTCGATACATGTGTTTGTTCTTGCATGTATGATATTTCTCATAGAGATATTAAGAAATTTCAACGTTATGTATCGCTTTCTCACCTATCAGATTATTCTCAGTAAACATAATTTGATTAGTGGTCCAATGAAGAAAATATCGATAAATCATATTAGCCGATTTCTATGTGCGAACTCAAACTTCAGACAAGTAAAGAGACCATTTTTTTCAGTTAAATACTATTCTGAAGTAGCTAACAGCAGAGTGTCGATGCGACTATAGAAGAGTGCATAGCAATTTTCCCACATTCCCAACCTCAAAGCTTCGAACAACTTCAACACCGATTTCTACGATTTTTGATTTCATTCTTTTCTGATGCATGATATCGTGGGAATCAAATATGGGTTATGTAACAATACTCTCATTATACCTTGCTCTAATATCTGAGAATATCATTGAACTTTTTATCAACTCTCTAAGTTTATTGGTTCTATTAGAATGAGACAAGATGGTAGAATGATCGTTCTGGGTTCCTCCAATAATAGATATAGATAGTAAGCATCGTTTCGCATTATTGTGATTTTTCGTCTTTCTTCTTCACATTAGTGTACTTCTTTTTGTTTGGAATTGAACATAATACTGACATTTTGAATTTTTAGGTAGCAGAATTGGTTTTTCTATAAGATTTTTCTTTTAAATAATTTCCATTTCTAGTAAATCTATCGAATCATTGATTCATCAAATAAGAATGAACTTCGAATAATTTCTGTTTTGTTTATCTATCATAATATTTGAGTTTCTTGAAATACATTGTAAGAGGAAACGCCGATTAGTTTTGTTTCATTTCTTATACCTCTGTAAAAATAATTTGTGTTCCTTGCTTTCAATAATTCTCATAGTCTCTGTTCATGACCGTGATGAATTACAATCAAGAAACAATATATAATGACATGAAATCGATTTGTCCTGTTGATCTTAATCACTTGCAGATATTCTCTCCCAATGACTTTGCATAGAATTAAACAATAACGTGGTCATTTCTACTTTTCTAAAGTACATTGAGAAAAAAATTCAAATTGACCACACTTTTAATTTTTCGTTCACCATACTGATGTTAGATTTTAATGCATCCCGAAGTTTTGATCGGATTAAAATTATAAAGTGAACCGATGTAAAAAATCTCGAGTTATTATAATAAAATCTTTTCTCATACCTCAGCGTATAAGTAGATTGAAGTTTTATATTTGTGAATCACTAACTTATCTTACACTATTCTCATAAGAACCGCTATTTCATTACTGGAGACATATAAAGCAGTTGGTAAGTTTCTTGTTTTTATTTTCCTCAGTATCAAGCCATCTATTTTTGGATTGCGACGACTTCGTAGTTACCCGATTGGTTTAAATATCTTTCTATTGTAGATGGTAGAGGTGTGTGTGTGTGTGTGGTGACCTTCATTCTAATCGGTGTTCTGTTTCTTTCGTTTTGCTCTCTCTTATAAATATTAATTGTTGTATTTTTTGTAATCATTTTGTTCTGTCTACAGGCTTGCATAATCCTCGAAAATAATCAAAACATAAACAATCCTTCCTTCTTTCGTGTAGTCGCTCATGTAAGTTTTTATCACTATCACTAGAAAGAAGTTTAATTTCCCTCTAGGGATCCACGATTCAGTGATGAAACTTTAGCCTTTGTGCAACTTATTATGCAGCTGCCACCGCCAACAGATGGCATAGCGGTTGAACAAAATCGTGAAATGGCAGAAGTAATGCATGACAAAATCAATGAAAAACTCATCGGTTCTTTCAAGGGAATCACTAGAGAACAGAAAGTCAAGGCCAACTCTGCAGGTATACATTAAAGACAAAGAGCATCGACGAACATGTGATCTTGTTCATTCAAAATTTAGAGATACCGATTACAATTTATACGCCTGTTGATGTTGATACGACGAAACTTGTAGTTTTTTTTCATGGCGGTGGTAAAGTCAATTTTTAATATTTCCAAATGAATTAAGATTGACTAGATCATGAGGATAGGCTTTACGGTGTGCAGTCGAAGAACACATCAAACGATAGTCAACATGTTGGCTGAGTAAGAAGAGTTTTGCACTTATTTTTTGTTCTCTCATAGGCGTATCTTCATTTTTAGTGCGACGAAAACTATTTGGATATCAGTAGAATATCGCCGTGGACCCGAACATAAGTATCCAATATGGCTAGATGATGCTTGTGAAGTAACTCAACATATTCTTAAAAACAAGCAGTCTTATGGTCCGATAGAACTTCACTTATTCTTGTTCTTTGAAGTAATCACATGCCTATTCAATTCTTAGGTGTCGATTCATCAGCTAAAGTGGGTCTCGCCGGTGATAGTGCTGGAGCTTCGTTAAGTGCAGCGCTTTGTCGCATATTAAAAAATATTGAATTTCAAGTAGACTTCATCAATGTTATATTGAGACAATATGAATACAATATTTATGTTTCCTCCAATGAATAGATTCTAGTATTTGGTATTTTCGGTTTCGAAAGAACAACACCTGCTTTCAAAGAATTTACAGAACCAATGTACTTTCTTACACCAGAAACATTGGACTGGTAAAGAATATGTTTTCATCCAATAATATTCATTCACAATATTTCCACAGGTTGACATCATCCGCTTTTAGAGATGCGAAAGATTTGAAAGATCCTCGTATATCTGTGCTTTTAAATGCTTCTTTTGAAGAGACACCACCTTCGTTATTTATCGTTGCTGAACTTGACCCGTTACGAGACGAAAGTTATGGTATAGAACGGTATAGCAAGATAGAATTGGCATAATTTGCTTCGTTGTCTGAATTTTAGCATTGCAAAAACTCTACGATGAAGCTGCTGCTAGAACAAAACTAGTTCTTATCAAGGGAGTTATCCATGCATTCTTTTCTTTACCGGGTAAGACAATAATGTGTTTGGAATTTTACGAAATTTTCTTCATTATGAATGTAGGCATTTATCCAAAAGCATGCGATGATGTCGTCAACAGCGTTAATGAATTCATGGCATCATTGTGACATTTCAGTATCTTAGGTCACAGACATATTTGAAAGGCCTGCTTTTTTGTAACAGCGAAACATATCGCTAAATTATCATATTGGATTTCATCAAATCATTGAAATTATTGCCTAGAAGAAAGATTTTGACTAAATGGTCTAATTAATCATTCAATGCAATTCACAAGGATGTGTGATTGTTGGATTTGTTTATCTTTCAGAGTGACACGTGTACTCAAATCCTTCTCGTGCTGATTTCTACAGATAATAGACTAAAAGGCACATTTGTCTATCATTAGGTATTACACCTTGTATATTTTATTCGAGTCAAGTTGAATTTTTATTATTTCTTTTTATTTATCCGAACTATACAGAAAAGGTTTTTCCCATATGATAGCAATTTATTTTTGATTCTTAAACATGCATGAAATATCTCACAGATAAATCCTTCAAACATACGAAATAATCAGTTCATCCTAAAAATTAATTTTGATGCTTTCTGTATTATTGGATTACCTACAAGTATCGCTAGAGCAAAACTGCGAAACATTTTACAGATAAGTAATACTGTTCAATTTTCCAAGAAATTCAAAACATAATGTATATCTTATTTAGAAGATACCCAACCATTATGATTAGACCGCATAAATTCTAAGCAAAATGAGATTGTATAGCTTAACTGGACTATCCACATCGATGGATTTCTTCGACATTTGAAATGATACTGCATCTTATGCTTCATTCGATATGAAGAGATTTCGTATAGAATACATTATAAATTTGTAATCGATCATAATAAGAGACTATATATTCGTTAGTTCATAGAATTTTATATGTATGCTGTTAATATGAAACTCTTCACTGTTGCATGATTCTTGACAAATCATGCTCTGTTCAATAGTATAGAACAGCTATGTACTTGAAATTCAATTACTCTTAGAAAAATACACAACATGATGCAGATAAAATGGTCTCTGTTCATAGGATAAGATGAAATCAAATTTTTCATTTGCTCGAAATATTATCAGATGCATTTTGAATCGATACAAGTCAATTTCATGCAATAAGATTTCGTTAATTTGATCAACACTATTAAAGTTAAGTATATCATCAACACATTGAATCAATCAGATTATATCGATCAAGATTATTCAATGAATCAGATAATCAAGTTTTAAAAAAAAAGTCAGATGCTATTATTCTCATGTTAAATTTGCATGAAAAACTATTGCAAATATTCATTTATGAATTATATTGTAAAGTTATAATGCTACTTTCATTTACCATTCTCTTACTCTATCCTTTGCTTGTTCTATCAGAATCATTACCCTATGCAGAATGGGCTCATTATCATATGGTTTGGTTACATGATTCTCATACAAATCAAGTAGACATACAAAATATGTTCGATGAATACATCAGTCACAACATTGAATTCGGTATCATTAATATTGATTCAAATTGGGCGACTGGTTTCAATACATTTGTATTTGATCCAGTAAAATTTCCAACAGTACGAAGTATGTTCGATGGATTCCATGACAAAAATGTTCACATTGTCTTATGGATAACTTCAATGATTAATATTGATTCACCGAATTATGAGTATGCACAAGAACATGGTTATCTATTTAATAAAACGATAAAATGGTGGAGTGGACAAGGTCGTTTATTAAATTACTTTGAATTAGAAGCTGTAAATTGGTGGCATAGCCAAATTGAACGACTTATAGATTCGGTCGGACCCATCCATGCATTTAAAGTATGAGAGACTTCAATAGCTAGCATGTTTTAATTATAATTGAGTCGACGGATTTTGAGACGCATTCATCAGTCAAGGACATTTTCGAAAATATTTTATGCATATCTCAAGCCGATATAACTCAGGCTGTTTCCTTGTGAGCGAACATCAAGCACTTCTGTCATCAAAACAGTAAAATTCGAGTACAGAAGACACTAAACTCGTATTATATATTTAATATAGACAAGAAGATTATTTAGATGCACTTATACGTTGAAATTCTAAAAGTACTGCATATGGGCAATTTCATTTACGAGCAATATTAATCGCAAAAAAAATTCTTCTTGTCGTGAAAATTTCATACTAATCTCTAGTTAGTAGTGCGAGATCGATTTCAAAACTCGAACTGAGAGATCTCAGCTACATCTGGTTAAGATTGAAAAGTCAGCGTTAGCGACATTACACAAAATAGGACAAATACCTATTTTCAATGAGCTCTTTCACTGATAAACAAACACTCGCTCTCATCAGGTAAAATCCACCAAATTGAGACGTTTTTAGAACTCTTCGATGTTTGCGTCATGAGGATTCGAAAGTTGCTTAATAACTCAAGTGTTTTAAAAGTACATGTTAGTTAAAAGGATCAATTCTTTTAACAACCTACCCTGATAATTGATGGTAGTTAAATCAATGGGGAGAAATCTTTCGTTATCGCTAATTTTATCTAACTTTGCTCTTGACTACCTATAGAAAATATGCAAATTAATTAAATAGATAATGGTTGATTCAAATTGTTTTATCCTAGGCTGATGGTACGGATCCATATGTAATCGAATTACTTGATCCTCTCGTAACATGGGAGCGTTATCGTACAGCTTATTATAATGATACACTTCAGATTTTACGTCGATTGGTGGGTCAAGATGCCTTAATTATGTCACGTCCAGTGGATCGTGATCTTGATTATTCTCCACATGACGTCGTTTTTATGGGTTGGGTCGGTGATGAAGACGGCACATATGATGGCTTAAAAACAGCTCTTCGTTACATGCTCGAAAGTGGTCGCCGTGGTTATGTTGGTTTCGGTTCGGATATTGGTGGTTATCGAACTGATTCTAAAGCTGGTAAATTGGGGCGTACGAAAGAATTATTTCTTCGTTGGACGGCTGTAGGTGCATTAAGTTCATTTATGGAAAATGGTGGTGGTGGTGAACATTTGCCATGGAATTTCGACAATGAAACGACGGATATTTATCGATCATGGGTTGATTTGCATTATAAACTTGTACCTTATCTATTCAGTGAAGGTACAAAAGTAGCACTCGGACGAAATGGTACGTTGATGAAACCGTGTGATGATGTTGAAGCATTGCTTAGTTACTCATATTTTCTTGGTCCACATATATATGTTGTTCCCGTTTTACAAGATCCAATTGCTGGTCAAACTCAACGTTTATGGTTACCGAAAAGTTCGACAAATCATTGGATAAATTACTTTAATACATCAGTTATACACAAATCTCATACATTTATCGAAGAGGATACTAGCAGTCTCTATCGAATACCCCTCTATGTTGAGCAAAATTCTTTAATACCAATGTATGATAGTGAAAAGAGTTATTCTCTGAATGCATTCAGATTTGTTTTATGGGGCAAGGTTGTTTCTGATAAACAACAAACAACTTTATTCACTCGTGATGGTCGACAATGGTTATTAGAATTCAATCGTTTTCAACAACAACTAACTGTACATTTGATTCAACACTATGATTCAGATGAAAAAGATGAATGGATATGGAAATTTTGTCAGTATGTAAATGAACAAGAAATCTGTTCACATCAATGGCTATCGCTTTGTGACAATGCATTTGTTCAACTTGAATTCTTAATTTAAAATCAGTAAATATATACTTGGATGGAATGTATAGTTCCTCGTATGAACTTGTGTTTAGAAGAAAAAAAAGAAAATTATAATATTTCCTAGCATTAAACCTTTGAAACTTTCCGTATGAAATAGATTCAATCGGAAATTAATGCTAGACAATCTGTGAAAAATAAAGAATAGAATATGAGAATTTCAATTGCATATACTGTGCTTTGTCGATGTTTGAATAACTTAGGAATTCAGTCTAGTGGAAAATCAATAGTTTTAATAATTTAAAAAATACGAACTAGAGAAAGTGAACTTATATAAAAAGTAAAGAATGGATTCATAAAAACATTCGATATCTGTATCATGCAACTTTGATAAAGATTGTAGTAAAATGTTTCAATTATAGAAATATTGATAGAGGCTGGAAATCTATCATCATTAACTGAACATTGACATTGTGATGGATATCTTTATTACACATTTTTAATGTGTTACTACACGTGGTTTCCCGTTCAGACATTATCTATTGACATCATAGACGAACTTTATGAATTAGTAGTTGAATTTAACAAAACCAAATATTATATTTTTGGCGTGATTTAACAAGAAGAATTTCTTGTGATTAAGAAAAGACATAACAAGTTTTGATTTATAACCAATCTTTATTGGCCAGTTTAGCTAACTGATTTTTGTAGCTTCATAGTATTAAAATATTCATTATTAAGATTACTTACAACAAATATGTCGTCTTTTTCATCAGATCTTATGGAAATTTGATTGTCACTCTTATTTTTGCTTCATTGAGGGTGTGGATATGAAGAAAAAAACTATAAAGACATCGTATATTTTGAGGTCTATAGAACAACAGCTCTCTTGATCATACTATCGGGGGCCATTCATCACAGAGCGCACTCTTAACAATGACTATTTTACTTTTGAGTATAATGAATACGAAAATGCTCAGCTCACAGTGCCTTTCTATATCATAAATTTTGAAATAGCTTTTCAAATCAGCTATTCTATTGATAGATATATTGAAGCTATTTAGAGTTCATCAATTGAATACGATGATAGAACTAGTTTGTTTTTTCACCACAAAACAAAAAATTTCAAATAAGCTCTTGCAAACATAATTAAGATCTGTTTGTCAATAACAGATCGATCAATACAACATTGATGAGAAAATATAACCTACCATTACCAAATCTGGCAATGTGCAGTGTCATACAGAAGCATACCGTCCCATGAAACTTTTCAAGACTTACCATGCAGACATTTCGATTATCTATCAAATCATTTTCAATCGGAGAGAGCGAAAGAATAACTGCTTGTTTTTCACTTTGGTAATTATATACATAACCGGTGTTCGCAAACACATACAGGTCAAAAGATGGTATATGAACTCTATGTACAGTTTCCACTTTATCGATGTGAAAAATATGATTGTCATCATAAGAGAGCCTTCAGCTACAGAAATATGATGTGCTTCAGAAGCTAGAACAAAAAGAAGGGGCATGAACGCCTATGCGAATGTGGGTATCGGTTCGGAAGTCTACTTATTTCTATTTATATGGCACACTCTATCTCGCCTATCTACATACACTAACTACTGAAAAATCCGATGACACCAACTGGAGCAAGTCGGCATCGAGGCATTTTTATTCTCATCAGATACAATTCAATTTGGTCACACTAGATTCTACATATACATCATTAGAAATCAAACATGAATTCAATAGCATAATTCATCACAAGCACTTATTCTAACTCAAAAACCCTTTTTCCATAGATAACCATTACTAAAATAAATCAACAGCTAAGATCTTTTGACTTTCTGCTTTTTATTGTTAAGTCATATAATTCTTGATAATTGTATACTCTTTAAACCATTGTATAGCTGTGACAATTTTGTGCATTTCAAACAATAACTATTTATACGATTCCAAAACAAAACAAAACCAGACTAAACTAATCCATATCTTTGTTGACAGTAGTTATGTCTATTCATGTACTCAATATTGTTGGATTTGCATACTCAACTCCAACTGTCACTACCTATCAAATCGTTTTCAGTTTTTAAAAGTAATGGTATGGAAAAATATGTTTCAATTTTGATTACATCATTCCTTGTACTATTGTTGGTATCTATCAACGAAGAAACAAGAATATCGCAACTTTTATGATATTCATGAAGAACAAGCGACAGTTGAAGAAGTTATTGTCAGCACTCCTTCAGCACACGAGAAAGAACAATTCAAATGTAGAACGCCCAATTGCGAGTGATAGACAAGTAATTCAACAATTTCAATTGTTCCACCGAGTAAACCAATTGTCGTGATGGTTCTTTCTACATTAGTTGTCAAGGACGTGAATCTTTGTCCGCTGACCGCAATCCATTTATTCCATTCACCGAGAAGGGCATAGCGTGTTTGATTCGTATCGGCAAAGCTCCATACAGGTGACAAATACTAAAGACAGAAAGAGGAATCATTACATAGCTTTGCTGATACAGTAAGAGGATGATACTCATCAAATACCAGTACTGTTGACGCATCGTCATAGAACCAGATGAGTCCTGCTTGTGCTCCTATCATCGATGGAAATATTAAGTAATCATGTCGCATGACTGATACAAAGATGATGTGAAAAGTTTCACTTCTTCTGGACAAAAGAAATATTCGAAGTAAAAGAGATATGGAATAGGGAGAAAGTGAGAGAAATACTCACAGATTTGATCGTGTTGAGTAGAGTTCTCCTTGTAGAATGCCTTTGCTTTGTGCCCAGTCGGCAATAAGGGCATCAATCATAGTTATCGATCGATCAGGTTTTAGAATGGTACCAGTTGTGCTGCAGCATCGCATTATTCGTTTGACATCTGTATAACTGATAGCATCGCCTGAAGTGACCGGACCTGTCGAAAGTGTAGCAATGAGAATTTCTCTGTCGGATGATGGTTCCATCGTTGGCACTTCGTATGGAGCATCGGGCTCATTTGAACTCGACCAAAACACATCCTTGAATGGAACCAGACCGATCGCATTAGCTAACATACTAGATACTCCAATATTCCATTGAGAACATTGCTGGTGTATGTGAACAGCATAATCATTGGACACACGTGTTTGTGTAACTCGTGGAATTTCAAAAGCTTGTAGAGCATGTCGAGGTAAAGTCATGCAATATTGAATATTGATTCCGATCTGTTCAGCTGTCTTGCCCATCGATGTTAGCTATTGTTGTCCAAGATCAATATCATAGTACGTAACGGTATGAATTCAATCGTCTGTACATTCAACCAATCTTGTTCGTACAAAATTAAACCCCAATTTCGAGATGCTTCACCTAACAGATCAATCCAGAATGAATCATTGGTTAATGAAAGTGCCTTTTGACTGACGGGATCGATTAAAAAGGCGTATTTATTTGCATAGACAACATCCGATGACCAGTAGCGATTGTGTGCTGTTAAAGGTATATTCTTCATTCGACTGTGAACCACTGGAAGACCATCAGGAAAGACATCATGATGAGATGACCATTGCTAAACACCATCTCCAATACCCTTATAGTACCACCACGAATCAATTTGAATATAATGGAGTGGTAGTGAAATATTTCGGGAAATCGCTATCATTGTCTCTTCATAGTTCGTTCCGCTCTCGGTATGGTAATAATAGTATGCTCCGTTGTCTGTGTAATAACCTAAATAGTTGATGGTCACGTCATTCAACCGATGTTGAATAGTTCGGTTGAATGCTCGCCTCATTGATTGACCCCATTCACGCATTGCTTCGTTGACACCATGAGAGGAATAGAAGACAATCATCAAATGTTTGCAGCTGACAGGAACCCATGATATAGAACCCATCACCCCGTATTCTAACACATTATCTCGTTGACTTATTGAAGTTACCATAAAATGAGAAAATGGTGAGAGAATGATGATATCACTTTGTGCTCTTTCAGTCATATTGAAAAGAACAACAGGGCCTGATTTCATGCCGGATTGAATGATCTCACTAGAAGAATCCCAAGTACCAGCATGTTTGTTCATTTCACCCATCATCAAATCTGAATACTAATTCATGTATTGACTTATAGTTCAAGTCAAAATGACAAATCTCACCTGCATATGTGAAATAACCTCGATGGTTATCAGCATTCATTCGTTTAATATTGAATGAAGGAAATACCGTTCGGACTTCGTCCATGCTGAGTGACTCGCTACTCATTAGTGGTTCATTGCCAATGTCCAAATGAAAAGTAACGGCTGAAATAGAACTCTATTGGCCTACTCGACCAGTCACATTGACCTGTATTCCACTGTGTATAAGGCTATAGATTAATTGAGTCTCATTCCATTCACCTAAGTTTTCATCACGACCCTGATCAAGCCGTGTATCAATGAGAGGAAGAGAATTTTTATCAGATGAATACCATCATTCGTCGGCATACAAAGCTGTGTGATTCGAGCGAAGCCAAACACAATCACCAATATTCGCATTGTATCCTCCATTTGATCGATCACCGACACTCTTATATCACACGAACATTGTGGTATAAAAGTAGCGACAAACATCACGAGACGCATTTTGAAACAAAAAGTAAAGCACAAATAATAGATAATAATCATATACTTTATATATATATATATATATGAGTGTCCTTTTCAAAGCTCGTTCGTGGAATGAAGATTTCATATAGATAGCCTAGTGATGCACATTAAGCTTGGCCAACCAAATGATAAAGATATGAACGAAAATATTGTTGATAACAATGCATTACAGAGTTTCCTGTTTAGATTCAGACCCGTATAGTCTATTTTATCCTTTCAAAAATCCACTATCACCAAGATGGAACTGAATTGGATGACTTCAGTTCGCCAAGATCAAAATAGTAAAACAACGATATCGATTTGACAAAATACGATCAATGATATGATTAATTTAAAAGCGCACGTTGTTTGATAAAGAAAAGTTTAAATTTGGCAATCAAAAATAATGGAATCTATCTGAACAATGAATTTCAAGTATTGCTTCTTCGGACACACGCAGTAGATAAGCGAAACAGATGAATATCAATAGAATAATTTACGCATGAAGAAATGACTCAGATGTAGATTAGCAGAACCTTACTCTTTTTGTACTTGAAAGATTTTCGAAACACATGCATTAACCCATCGAAATGTTAGCAAATTACAATTAAAAAATTATCTCCAACTATTAAAATGATCTATGTTTGCATTTTTCTCGATCAAAATTTTCTCCTGATTCGCTACTTGTGTTGACGATGATTTTCATTTTGTTGACTTTCAACTCTTTTCCGATAGGTCTAAATTTATTAATCATTTATCTCCTTTTGATCAATGACAGAATCTCTCCAACACTAAATATGCTCTCTTCGATGAAAAAAAAAGAATGATTCGATGATCGTATTGTGTGAAATCATCTGTCTTATGTTCCTTTGAATTCAGTCAGTTTACATTGAAAAGTTCCCTGTTAGTCCCTATTATCAACCAAACGTTTTTATTGCAATCATTTATTTCAACCTATTACATACAACTAATTTTTTTATTGAAAAAAATCTCTCTAATAACCTTCCTTGTTTTGAATTTGGATATTCTTGATAAATATATTGAAAAACCATAAGTAAAAAACAACACGTATTGAGATATGCAATAGGACAAGATGTCAATCAGAGTAAATAAATACAAAGTTTTTTAGTTTTAAATATCTGTTAGAACAAATTCCTGGACGGTTCATCAAGAGTAGCACATTTTTTTCAAAAGAATATGATTTTATTCTTTACTTTTATCTCCTATATCTATTCGTATAGTTTGCATAGATACATACAGTCAAGGAATAATTAATGTACTATTACTTTCATCGAATTATAACCAAAAGTCAGTTTAGCATTGTGAAGCGTGCTGGCGACGAAAAAGAAAAACCCTACATGACAAATCGATATTTCAAGGAATTGAGTTCATCGACGATAAAGTCAAACAGAAAACATATCTTGTGAAAGTATTGTCGATAAGTGACGAATTTAAAAATGGACAAGTCGTCAACCATGAAAAAACACGACTTCTCAATAAACAATAAGGAATCATTGAAAGTATACTTCGAGGCACCTGGCACACGGGAGATTACTTTGATTTTGACCAGTACCATCGAAAGATTACAAAGAAGTACTCAAAGTTTGAATGAAATATTTATTTCTTCAATACTAGATAAAAACATAAAAGTTTTTGTTAAATAATTCTAAGAGGTTAGCGGTCAGATTCGATGCAAGCTGTTATTTTAGTTCTCTATCATAATGATTTGATATCATTATAATCGATTCTCTGGTATTCCATGATTCGTTGCCGACACCATGCATGATGATTTCTCTTCGCCATTTTCATCAAGCAGTAGTGTTTCCATCTTTTCACCAGTACCTAAGAAGTAATAGAATTGAATAATTAATCGAACATCTTAACTACAATCGGTTACCGAATGAAGATACACTGTCAAGGACAAGCTGTTGATATAGAGATGACGAAGAAATACTTTCAGTCGTTAACATATTATCCTCGTTGGCACCTGATTTTGAGTAGAGTCTCAACTCGCTACCTGGCTGTAGTTGAAGGCCATCAGGCAGTGTATACTGGAATGATACCATTGAATTAACACGTCGTAACAGCACCCATCCCGAAATATCGACAACTTTACTTGTCGATTGATTCAACAAACCAATATTTGTATTATCAAAAGGACAATCTTTTATCAAAATAGCAGACAAAACATGTATCAGTTAGAGTATTGCATTCGTTCTTCTTCAATTTGACGCTTACCTATATGCATAGATCCTCGAGCTCGAGTTTCAACAACGAATGTTTCTCTTGATATTGCAGGTACGGACGGGCGACGCGTCTCAGTTATGTCGACTCCATGTTGGATCAATAGGCGGCGATAAATAATGATTTCACTTTCTAAGTTCACTTTTCTACAAATATAGTGCAAAAGTAAAATGACAGTGTTTGTTTCAATAAACTACAAAATATCTAACATTCGTTTCATTTCTTCGACTACAGTGGCTAGTGCAAAGTGATTTTCTTGTAAATGAAATAATTTTTCTGAAAGGTTTTCAAATCGCTCAGTACGTTCCTGTAGAATGGCTTGATGGTCAGATTCTAATTTATCTTTAAGAAATGAAAGAAAAACATTTTTCAAGAAACAATTCATAGAAAACTAAATGTTAAATATTACGTACAGCAACGTTCTTCTAATTCTGCATTTATGTTTTTGTAATAAGATAGTTGCTTGCTTGCTTCTTCAATTTCAATTTCAATTGACTCTTCACTGCTCTTCCATTTGCTCAGTACATTATTTTCATATGTTTCTCTATCTTTGATTTCGGATTCTATTTCTTCGACTTTAATTTCATAGAAATTAATTGTTTCTTGATGAATACGTTGATATAAGATTTCGAAATCTTGACGTATTTGTTTAACGACCATTTCCCATTCCTGCTTCCAATTATTTTCAAAATCAGACATGTCCATTGTAACAAAATCTATTTTTCTAGAAAGAAAATAAAACTTTTTCCATCTCAAAGAGAAAAAAAACAAGTAATGGGCACTCACTCTGGTTTATAAGAATATACATTCTTCAAAAATGCACTGTTTCTTTTTATAATTTCTAGATTGATCCTCGCTTCATTTGTTTCCTTCGTCGAAACGGACCAATCACGGGCCAATTTCAAATACTGTTGAAATGTATCTTTACACGTTGCACGAAAATTTGCAACATTTTGCTCTGATTCTTTGTAGGCATTCAATACATTGGCAAGATCAGTTGAAGATGTTTTAAATTCTTCCTCTAATTTCAATTGTTCTCTATTCATCGATTGATCTTCAAGTTCCATCAAATGTTTATATATTTCACATTCAAATTGAGAAAATTGAATATCAGATTCGAAACCGACCCTATAATAGTCAATTGTCCGAATATTATTTTGTAGTCTTGTATAGATATCGATTTGTTCATTAGCGTCATTGCTCGTTGAAGATTCTTCAGATAACTCGGCGAGTTTCGCGAGATATTGCAACTTTTGGAATTCCAATTGTTGAATATAAACAACGAGCGAAGCCAATTGCTCATTCAATTCAATAAGAGCATGCTTTTCGTGCTCATGTTCTGCATCGAAGTTTCCTGCCAGTTGTTTGATTTCGGCGAAAGTTAATGAAACATCATGAAGAGCATAACCACATTGAGTTTCAAGTTCATAGAATGGAACAGTTGAAAAAAACCTTTCTGGGTTATTGCAATCATGAACAATCAGTGAATCGTTGGACATTTCTTATTCTAAAATTCTATTAATAAAAGGAAGTGTTTAACTCTGATATATATATATATATATATGAACATTATGTGTTTCATCCTCTACAATGTGATTGTTTAGGAAGTTTGGGAGCAATTAACATATCAATGTTACAGACGTACAAAAAGAACGTTCAAACACAATCTTATCAATCGATTGGTATTGGAGTACATTCAAGGAAGGCAGAAGAAGTTTAAAATGAATAGCTGTTCTCCTTCACTCACTGCTGTTATCACTTTTTAGTTTTTTATCCTCTTTAATGAAAATGTAGATATGTTATTAGAAAGAAAAAGTATTCAGATTAGGTCCATCGAATGAAGATCAAAGTCCGTTACAAATATTTATTTTTAGTGTGTTATTTTGTATAATATAACTATTTAATTCCCATCTAACGATTTTTCTTTGAAGAATATTTTGAATAGTGAACCGTAATTAGAGGTACTATTTTTAACTGAATCCCTCTGTGCTATCATATTGACCAACTCAACTGATGCGTTATCAGAGTTTCCGCAGTAGTTCAATTAAATACAGACGGGAGAAATATAGTAGATATAGTAGATATAGGATATATAGGGGATATAGGAGACATAGGGAGAGCAGTTAGTGTAGGTGGTGTGGATGTGCTAGTTGTAGAAGATATAGGCCTTACAGGTACTGCATGAGGGTAAGGCAATGTAGTAGTTATGGAAGTTGCGATAGTTAAAGGAGATATTGAAGGTATAGCAGATCGGTGTGTGGATGCAGCGAAGAGAGTTTCACGCGTTAGAACTCCAACAAAATCATAATCACTTGCAGTTGCGGTAGGTGTGGGTGCCTTGAAAGGTGCTTTATGGCGTACGTGTCCTAGATCTCCAGCATCTCCTATAACTCTCACAACTCCCACAACTACTACATAACCCTACCTTCCTTACAATACCTATAACCCCTATGTCTGTTATAGCTAACACCTGACAGCACCTCCACTCTCTACACTGCTTGCATCTCCTATGTCTACTATATATCTCCCATGTTGGTATTTAATTGAGTTTCCGTGAAAATTCAAACGAAACATCACATCGACCAACTCAACTAGTTGGTATTGTGTGATCAGTGCATTCGCTGTCCTCCATTCTGTTGGAAATGAAAAGACAATTTATAGACATATTCTCTGATTATCCCCCTGAATAGTTAAGAATTCGAAAAAATCAGAGGATAGTATTGAACATTTTATTGATGAACATAGATTGTTACTTCATAAAATGATAAGCGGAAATTAATTATTGTTGTCAATCTTGCTGAAGAGATCGAATTTCAGCATTTAAAGATTAAATAGGTAAAATTTAAAACTGCTTAGATCGTGAAATACGAAGTATATTGAATGTTTCGAAAGTAATGATGGTCGCATCTCAGTTTCGCGCGTCAAACATGAAGAAATTTTCTTTTTTAAATAAACATTGAAAATAGAAACAATATGCTACTTTTATGTGGCACTTCGTTATTGTTCACTTATTATCATAATGAAAAAGAAATTTAACACAAACTTTTCTTTTATAAAGTGTAGCGCTTAAAACAAATGCGCAGCTATTACTTATGCTAGAAACAAGAGTCTCAATCGTGTTCATTCCCGGAGAAATCCTGGTAGGTTCCATCAGGATCCTGACTAGTTTCCTGATGATTCCTGTTTCCAGGATGCCTTACAATTGCACAGGATCCTAGGCAAATTTGTTAGAAAATCATGAATGCAGAATCCTTCCAGAATTCAACCATAGATTCCGTTGAAGATCCTAACAAGAAGATAAAGAGGAATGTATTAAGATTTTATTAGAATTTAGACAAGATTTCCTTCAGATCCTACTACAAAATCCAGTAAACGATGGCAGCTAAAACTGACTATGGTCTCAACGTAGAATCATTAAGAAGGTGTCCCAAGTACTCTGCTTTTGAATTAAGAAAAGTAAATTCCTCTGCAAATCTGCAAACACCCAAAGCTACTGAATACTTCGAGGTCAATTGAGATGATAATCTATTCAGGATCCTGATACAATCTTGCTTCAAATTCTGTCAGGATCTTGAAATTCCGTGGCTACATACTTTCTTAAAGAATTAACGATTTTCCGGTAAGATCCTGATACATTTTTGTTGCAAATCTTTTATTAGGATCTGTTAAGGATCTTGTACGGACACGTCAAGGATTTTCCCTAGTGTGAACTGTAAAGTGTGAATCTGAATGCTTACAGAAGAATGGATAGAGTCACACACTTTAAATTACATCTGAACCTCACCAGCACTCAAATCATTATTGATTTTAGAATCAAAGACTCATATAATAGGTAATCTATTGTAAATCGTCTGTACTGTGTTTTTATTCGATAGGTTTGAACTGTTCTACTACGAAAGTATAATATCAATGATTGCCAATTGCACATCGAAATCCTGTTATGAAAGATTTAAGTTGTATTTTGTTCAGTCATGATCTAAAAAATTTAATAGATGTATTTTGTCTAGGTGTACTTGTGGCACAACCCTCTAAATGAATGCTATAGTAAAACAACCTAATACGCTTAGTTATATTCAGCAGAAAAGTATCTCAATTGACAGCATACATAGTTAGCTATCTATGATTACTAGTCTTGACAGTTCAAACTGATTGAGAGAAAAAAATTGTATCAATATGACATAAACATGTCATCGGTTTCTTTAAATGTCTTACTAGAAAGTTTTCGTTTAGAAATTTTACTTAAGAAAATTCTTAAAATTCTTCTATCAACAATTACTACTATAGACTTAATTGAAATCTCAGCAGATGACTAGAATGATGAGACTTCTATTCAATCTCCCATCTGAGAAATATATGCTTAAGTACAAACGATTTCTTCTAGAGCATTAGTAAAAATTTAAAAAGACTGTTAAGCTACCTTTGGTTAAATTGTTCGATGCAATACATGAAATGTGATGACAGATTTTTTTTGTTCTCTGTTTTGCTTCAAGGACAAAAGTAATGTACAATTGTTGCATTTTTGGTCGTCTATTGTCGAAGGTCAATGAAAGTAGTACAAAACAATATCAAAATTTAAAAATTCATCCTTAGACATGTTTAGGGTAATCATTCAGTAAGACACAAATCAATCTTATGTAGAAACGCGCTGAGATCGAGCTGTTAGACATTTAAAATGCAGAATCGATCAGTTTCGATCATGAGTGAACGCCAGCGTTAGGCTAAAGAATGGTCCAATTGAATGTTATAAATGGTCGATATTGATCTGTATTATTAAAACAAAGTACGCATTGAAACTCAAAATCAACTGAGACAGATACGAACTTTTCTCTCTCAACAACAATCCCTACTTCACGAAAGTCCTATTACTAACTGCTTTGCTTACTTCCATGACGTTCTAAATATAGTAAAACACACTGATCACACAGAGAGAAGCCCTTTTCGTTGGAAGTGTCGCGTGAAAAACTGAAAAAAATAAAGCTTTTATCGACACCAGGATAATGTCTTTGAACTGAGCAATCGATTTGGTTGTAAACACAGCTGTATGAAGCTACGTCTAGGGATTCATTAAATATGTCATAGTGGAGTTTCGTGCACTCTGCGCAAAGAATATCACTTATCTAGCATAAAGAAACACTCTGCTTCTGCATATGTATAGGTTTTTCTATTCAAGTGGAACTTACACAAGGTCACAATGATCAACATCATGTGCCAGATATGAAGACTTTCAACTAGTTACTATCCCTATCTGAAATAGATGTTGAGTTCAAAATTGACCAAGATCGGCAAATTCGGACTCGATACACTCCTTATGTGACAGCTACGCTCCTGGATGATAATGAAAGTATATACTCGACGATCGTTGAACTGAATTGCTAAGATGTTTAAGAAAGGATGAAGAGAGACAGATTTGCAATCGTAAAAACTCAGTTTAAAACTTTCTCTTATTACATTCTTTGAAAATCACATTTTAAATCTCTAAAAGCGTGATCATACTACTGAATAGTATTTCATTAATAAGACAATAATCAGTATCAAATCATATCGAAACGTATTCCTTATGAATAGAAAATTTTTAATCCTATTTTGGATGTAAAAACGAATAAAAGAATACCAGAGTGAGTTTTTTATGCGCAACAGCTGACGTCATTTCATAGGCGCATGAAAACTCAATGAGAATTTTGAACTCAGAGGACATTTCAGAGGATCTAAGGATAGTCTAAAAATTTAATACGAGGCGTGCAATTCTACATTCAAAGATTTCCTTATTTACGTCTCGCTTCGATATCATACTTTGAAAAGTATAAGCTGTTTCTGAATAGTAAAAGACAATCGAAGAAAACGTCCGAGCAAGGCAAGATTCTCAATGCTTTTCATAATTTTCTTCTGGCTCTATTTCTGACACAAATTTATTAGTTTTCAAATACGTACTATCAAGTCCAAAAATGTAAGGATGATTTTTGTTCAACTGAAATTTTACCACAGTTTCAATCAAATAATGACCAAATATTTCTTTGTCGTTGAATCTTGAAACAACCGAAGAAATTTCTCTACTGTAATGTTTATTAAAATGCGAAAACTGTCTATTAGAATAGGTGAGCTACATTACCACTATTGCTACCGGTTAGTTGCGAGCGGTTACTGCGTGCCACTTACTAGTAAGTGACAAGCGACTGCAACTTACCAATCACCACTCGTTGGCTGGTTCTGCTGTTTACTACTTCAGACATAAACGGTACTCTTTACCACTTACCCGGTAAATGGTAAGTGGCTTCGCTTACTATTCACGAACGAATTGCAAAGTTGTTTGTATTAAACTGATGCAAGGCCATTCTACATCACACATGATTATGACGTATCTTTTTTTGTGGTTCTCTATCAATCTACGTATTTCTTGTGGTATGAGTGTAGTTATTGATTTAAATGCTTTCGATTGTAGAGACCAGACAAAGAAGTATTGATCTTCCATTGTTTTAGCATTAGTTTCAAATGAGCTCTTACAAACATGAATACAAACTAGTTTCCCATACAAGATGAATGCGGTAGCGGCACACCAGCACTACAAGAGACTGCAATTGTCTTTCTTAACCTCTCACGTCTTCTGGGAATCAGAAAATAGAATAACTTTAAATTCAATCCAACAGACATATTTAGCATGACTCTCTATAGTCACCGTAAAAATATTGTCATAAAAGCAAATTGCCCGGTTTTACGAGATGAATTGTAATGATTTACGAGGTAAATAGCGTTTGTAAAAACAACTCCAATGAATGAAAAATTAAAAATGGGATTTTGCGGTTTCCACGAAACATTTTGTGTAACATTGCTTTCATTTATCAGTTCGAGTGATGAATGAATTATTAAAAATTTTATGAACAGTACTTGTCAATGATGTATGTGGTTGTGAAAAAAATTTTCTATTTCTAAGATGGATCAAAACATATCTAAGAAATACCATTGGTCAAGAACGATTACCTTCTTTCGCTTTAATAAATATAGAAAGAGATTATGAAATTAATATTAATGCTATTGTTACCCGTTTTGTTTCAAAAAAGATAAAAGTGCCATATGCAGATTTTGGAAAAGAATGTATTTTATCGCTTTCATATCACAAATTTATGAAATTTGTATTGCTTACCCTAGAAAAATGACCTTGCGCCACATCGCAAGCAACATTAATCAGTCATAAAAATCTATCAATTTCAAGTCTTGCACATGATCGGAGAGAACAAAAGGATCACTGTTTCTTATTTACGTAGATAGATTTAACCGATATTCTCAGATACAGATCGGCCAATACATGGTGAAGTAAATCTATGTACCACGGAGCAGTAAACTGTCACATCTCATAGACAGATTCTACAGCCACATAAATATAATGCATTTCAAAACATTGAGTAGAAAAATGGACGCGCGTATATGAATATGAATATTCATTTACATCTACTTTTAATCCACACACTTTCTAATACCTACTACGGTAAAACCATAAACAATAATCGAGATCTGTTTTTGACTAAAAAATAAAGTGAAACCCACTGAACAAGTCTACATCTGGGTATCTTTTTTCACTGGATCCAGCTCAGTTTCATTATACGCTAGACACAACAAAGTTCGTACGACATTCGGTATTAGGCCAAATATTATTCGTCAAAAGTACGTATTCCAATCAACAAATTCATTTTTCCTAAAGGAATATTAATAAAATACGTCAACACAGCTGAATGAGATCAACAAACTTTCAATTAAAACTAAGTATTGATTCTGTAAATTTTCTTACTCAACATTCACCTTCTTGCTTACTCATTTCTGATTCCTCTCAGTTTTCTATCACAACATCAAATATGTTTGAATTGAATCGAATGAATATGTAAATCAATCTAAAGACGTCTGTTTGCAAACTTATATGATTCTCTATAAATGACTGAGCTCAATGAGAATCAGATTATCGAACAAGATTATTTTTGTTTATCCGATCATGCAGTCACGTTCATCTTGAAAAAAATATCTGTTTTAATTTAATGTAATACGAACGTGCATGATAGGTATGAGAGAAAACAAAACTGTTCACTATATTAAGTTTAAATGATGCATCCGATTTTTCTTTACAATATTGATTTCAATTTAAAAGTTCTCGATAGAACACACAAATATCACTCTTGAAATTCTTTGAGCTGCATATGTTGTCAAACTGTGTAAAGGTGTGTTACGAGAGAGTGAAGACATACAATCAAGGACGTACGACGAATTCAACGCAGAAAATACACAACTATACCTACATCTATGTAGCTCAAACGCTTTTCTTTTTCTCTCACGAAAACCGCAAAGAAAAAGAAAATAACTATGTGTCAACATGAAAAGTGATGACATTCTCTTTAACATGTTGACAATGAAGCGAGGCCACTGTTTCATGATGAAAAAAATCGTCCATCATTTTATAATGACAACAACAGATTTTTCGAGGACGTGTCACTATTTTTTTTTTAATTTTGTTTTTCAATTCAATCTATGCCTCTTGTCAATGAAATTCCAATTTTAAAAATAGCATCATGCAGTCCAACTGATAGATTTATTCTTTAAAAGCGACAATAAGAAGCAAAGCAGATTCTTACTATTCTTAAGACCTAGCCAATTCCTTTTGCTTCTTTTTCTGCGTATCAGTCAGTAGTACAGTCTTGTAGGCATCTGATGAAAACAAAAAGATAAAGAATATTAATATAGGTGGAATTAATGAAATGAAGTAACAACTAATATATAGCAAAGGATCTCTAGATGATTTCATACAGTCCGATAAAAAACGAAACTAAAATACAAGGCTAACCTAAGACGATAACAGCAACTAAACTGATCAATATGTGCTTTTGAATAGATAAATTTGAATAACGAATAGGTTGCATGTAATTGTTTTGCTTGTTATCAATGACTTGATGCCGAGTGACTTTGATGACGATGATGAAGAAGTGAGATATTACAGTGACTATAGTTGGACCAAGAAAGTGAAGGAGTACAACAGTTGTTTTGAAAGCTTTAGAAAACGGACTGCATTTGACAATGCACTATTTTCCGTCTTCGTCACGAATCAAGTACCGATGAATACGATCTTGATGATTCGTTGCGATAACCAATAGAAATCTAATGATGATCACTATGTACAAGCATTGAGCCTATCAGCATAATTCAAAAGAATTTTAATGACGAAACACTGTTGTGAAAATGATTCACTCGGTGGAAATAGATAGCCAAGCCAGATATCAAGTGAAAGATCGAACTTGATTATTAAAAATGAACACTGTGATCCATATGGATATTCTACAGACACGCACCTATGTCTGTCATGATAGAAACAAGCGAGGTCATTTCTTTAACAACATCAGATGTAGTAATATTTCATACGACGAAGAGCATACATTGCAACAAAATTTTGATTGAAAAGTGCAGAGATCGGCGAACAACGGTTCGAAAACGAAACCATCCATGGTTTTCGACTGAGTTGCAAATAGTTCTCTTGTAAATATATGAGATAATAATTATTTTTTCGATTCTATTTCAATGAAGACAATATGACAAAGGGTGCTTCCTCTGTAGATTGTTGTCATATCTTCATCCAATGGCGCCTGCTTGAAAATAGTTTCTTTTTTTTGTGAAGCACTTGCTTTCCTAGCACTAGAATGAAGTGCACTAGCACGAATTGTGGTAAACATCATTTTTCTCCAAAGAAAACTTGACTTTTCTTGTTGGGTGTTTCACATACAGGACTAGAAAAGCCTTCAGCACAAACACTAAAACGTTTTCAGTGGCTAACTAAAGGTTCATCATTGGGTGCGCGGATTTCATCTTTCTTACACTGACATTCTTCATCGTTAGGTTAACATCGAGATCAGCACCTTTCCAATGAGCATAAATATACGATGAAATGTTCGTGTTCATATGACGCGAGCAGTGGCCATGAATACCAAATCCAAGACTTTGACATTCTTCTTTGACAGCTACTTCCGATGAAACATGCAGTTGTAAAGTCATCCGATGTACTGGCAAGAATGGAAACTGAATAGGGTGTGACCAACGAACGAGATATACCCAAGCAGACAAACTTTTGGAAAAACGCGTTTAAACGCTCAATCGGGAACGCCGATTGTGAGTCACTAACGCTCATTAACAAAACTCAAGAAACGCATTTTTTACGCAGAACTTTCACTTTCGGAGCGTGAAAACGGATAAAAACTCTAATTCTGATGGTTTAAACGCATTGACTTTTAAGTTATCGAATAATTGTGCGTTTTAACGCTCAGGACTAGAGTTTTTCGATGTTTTCACGTTCCAAAAGTAATAATTCTGCTTAAAAATGCGTTTCTTGCGTTTTGCTCTTCAGCGTTAGTGACTCACAACCGGCGTTCCCGATTGAGCGTTTAAACGTGTTTTTCCAAATTTTTGTCTGCCTGGGTAGTAATGTGTGTTCATTTTAGATATAGAGGTATATACTATATTAGGCTGATATTCTGTTAGGTCTAGATTTATACAAAAGATAAATGTTAAACTTTTTCTTCCGATCTCGAGCAGCCCAAAGATGAATTTGATCGTCACGTAAATAAATGAGAAGAGCGAGTATAATGTGCCACTCGAACAATACTCGTATTCGTATGGTAAGATCAGCACGTTGATTTTGATGTCGGCAGAGATTCTCGTAGTAAGCTGGTGGGCATAGGCACACTGATCTCAAGTGATGAGGATTACTTAATGAACGGCAAAGCGGAATCCGTCGATTACTTTGGAAAAAGCAGAGGGTGTTATCATCACCGAATCATTTTTATTGTCTGAGAGGGTGTTGCAGTTTTTCGTAAATATCATGAAGGTGAATAACTCCAAGATTGCTTCGATCCAAAATAAGACATTGTTGAACCAATGAATTTAGAACGATGAAGATTTGAAGAATGATTTTCAATCTTTTGATGATATAATTTCATAGACCGATACTGTGTGTATTTCGTTTTTAGAAATAGGAAACATAGTATGAATGAAACAAGAGAAATATTGTTTCAACCGAGATTCGTCTTCCGTATTCCGATCGATTGTTCTGGATTTTATGAAGAAATGTTATGCAATCCTATTGGATTCGATTATCAGAATGATTCTTCTAGAATAATCTTTTAGCAAACGCATTAGACAAGTGAATCTTTCTTTTAACAAGAAAAAAAAACATATGATCTCTTATATTTTGTTATCAGTTATGCATAATCAGAAAATGAATATCGAATAAGAATAGTTCACTTTCACACTGTACTATTGAGTAAAGATGTGCAAGGTAAACACTAAGCAGGGTAGGGTAGGTTCAGGGTATGCATTCGGAGGAGTGGAGTACAATATGGTGGAAGTAAAAATCTAATAAATTAAAGTTGAGTTAGAAAAAGAAAGAAATCATGAAAAGTCAAGTAAACGTATTCTTAGATCAGTCGTTACGAAGGTGACTATCTCCGAGCGGCATATCCCAACCATTACTCATGTGTAGAATAAACAAACCAACCGTAATTCAATCACAAAAACACATTAGTGTATTGTACTTATATAGTAATGATATAAGTTCGAACGTCGGTGAAAACAATCGATTGTATTTCATTTGTTTTTTAATTTGTTGTATTGTTTTCTTTAAGTTCATGCTTTGTTACAACGATTTTTATTTTTAAATATGTCCAAAAAATTATCAAAAACTACGTACGATGTGAAAAAACGAGTAATTTTGATGAACCTAAAAGCATGGCTGGTAGGTTCTACGGAGTAAGGAAAAATAAGAATAGCAAACCATAAAGATATTATAATGTAAAATTTACAGTGTAGAGTAGGGTAAAAAAATCTAAACATTTTGCAGGGTAGAGTAGGGTGCAGGGTAAGCACCTCGTATGGTAGGGTAGGGGCAGGATAGATGACCTACATGGTAGGGTAGAACAAAGGGTAAAGAAAAATTCCTTTATCAGGGTACAGGGCAGGAGAAAAGCTTACCCTGAACATCTCTACTATTGAGAAACTTTTCATGAATATATTCTTTCTAACGATGCTTTGATTTTAATATTTCTTCACAGGAAAGTAAAGGTGGATGAATATAGCGATGGCTGACAGATTTTTATCACATTTCAGAAGGTTTTTGTGAAGCTGATATACAACGTCGTAATTGATTCGAAATAGAATTCTGATACACCATCGTAATCTATACGTAAAAAGGAACATGTCTACAAATCTCAAGCAATAACATAGGCGTTCTTAATGGATTTTTATACAATCCGAAGTATAATGGCATATTTTTGTCACATCCATATAAAAGAAAAAAGGTGCTTATAAATGATAATAGCAGTTGATTTCGTGTATAATGACGTGCACTTATTTTTGTTTCTTTATATGTTTGCATGCAATCAAATGAATAAAACTTATGAGAAGAAAACGAGCGAACACTATTTCTTTTGCAGTTAAAGTGACATAACATAATTTTTCAATAGGTATAGTAACGCAGTCATTCTTTTGATCTACGAAAATTTCCCTTTTCATACGTTTTTTACCACGATTCACTACCGATGGCATCATCTGAACGTTTCAACAGTAATAGAGCACGTCGAGAGAGTCCTGTGCGAGTCACAATACAACTTATGTTTCTTCGTATAGGTTAAATAGAACTCATTAAGTGAAGGAAATATTGTTCCCTTCTTAAATCTCCATATTTATTTTTCAGGCGAAATCGATACATTGAAACAACGATATCAAGCAAAAATAGAGATTGAAGCACATTGGCCCATTGATTTCGGAGCATTAGCTACTTTTCTTTCACCTTTCGATCAACAAAGTCTAATCGACGGTAAATCTGTGACTCTCATCAAATATGACGAGAATCATTGGCATCCTCATATTTTCATCGAAAATGCATCACGGGATTTGAAAGAAGTCATATCATACAGTGCAAAGCAATCAACTCATGAACAAATCTATGTATGCGAACGTCGTCAAATCGATGGGATGTTTTGGGAAATTCTTAATTTGCATTATTTTCCAGCCGACGTTCAAAATCTATCGATTTCTGTTGGTTCAATGCTCTACGATGATGAGGTGATTCTCGTACCTGATCCTTATCATCGATCTAGTGTCAATCGTGCAACTTTTACTAGTGAACATGAATGGTCACTCTATGAATGTGTTGATATTGAACAAAGATATGTTCAAGAATTTCTTAGCCGCCATGATGTTGATGATGAAACATCATCGAATGAAACAAACGATCGAAAACGATCATTTTTGCATGTTTCATGTCATGCAGGTAATGCAACTACGATAATTAAATATAAAAATGAATTTTTATTTCTTGAATTTTCTAGCACGGCGAGCAGAATACTTTATTTGGAATGGTTACTTTCTCGTATTTCTTATAACTGCATCAGCTTTTAGCATCTTTTGTATTCCACCAAAGTAAAAATAACTTGGTATTTTATTTAAATCGTTGATATCTTATTTAGTCTACCTCAAAATCGACTTCAAATCGATGTAATTCTTCTTCTGGCATCAATTACTTTTCGTTGGACTGTCAATCGATCACTGGTAAGCATCCAGGGTTATATACAATTAATATCATATGAATATTTGTAGCCAACTACATCATATTTGACGAGTCTAGACAAATATGCTATTTTTTCTATGTTTCTATTGACTATTCTTTGCATTTGGCATGCAATCATCGGTAGTATTATCTTTATAAACAATGACTTTTCAGTGATTGATACCAATAACTATTTTGTTTGGGTTGATCGTATTGTATTCTTTGTTCTTTTTGGTATCTATTGTGTAATACATGTGGTTGCAATCATCTGGCGCTATCGAGTACCACTTGCATACCGACGTCGAATGCAAGAGAGAGACGACGAATATCGACGCAATAATAGACTCAGCACTTCTGAAACCAACAAAGACTGTAATGCTTGAAGTTTTCACTTTCATCAGAGATTAACTACGTATACAAAGTCGAATATAATAACATCATTTATCTTGTTATACAAAAAATAGAATGCATAGCACTAATCCTAATAGCTTCTAAAAATTTTTTACTGTCATTAAAACTATATTTTCAACAAAGACTAAGTTGAAAAAAAGTGGCAGGGATGTCAAGTATGGGTTGACAAGTATTTTGTAAAAGGAATACGAAAATAGATCGTTATACGTCGGTTCTTCGGTAAGGTTGCAAAAAATCGACAACGACATCTCGAGAAGGTAAAATTCCGAAATTTTTTTGATTTTCATTCAAAAAAAAGTGTGACCGAGGCACATAGCCTACTGTTTCTCGTATGACTTGCACACAACGAGGTAAAAAGCTGATTGCCTAATTGCCAATAATAGCCAATGATTGCCAATAAGTGCTCTGATTGCCAGTAATTGCTCATGACTGCCTATAATTGGTTTGATTGCCAATAACTGCTAATGATTACCAATAATTGCTTTGATTGCAATCAGCTTTTTTCCACTTTGAAGATGCAGTATTCAAGTATTTCCAACAGTCTCACTCAATATTTTCGACATTTTCTTATCGAGATATCAATTTTAGACGTTTTTACACTTGAGCCGTTTTTCTAGCTGAATCGTGTTTTTGTTTTAATGATCCAAGTTAAAAGATCAGTGATATGAATTAGCAAAGTTTTTTTTCTCAAATTTCAACATTTTCATTTTCTTTATTCGATTGTTCTTTGTCCAATTATGTCTGAGTATGTGAATCACGAATGAATGATTTGACATTCTCAATTCTCGATTTAATATTATTCATTTGGATTAGTCCAGCAATCAATGTTCTATAAGATATCAATGGAAGATCCAAGAAAGTAATATTCTCTTTAGAATTTTCACAGACTAAATCATGAAAAATAGTAGTCAAGAATAGTTGCTACCTTATTTTCTTCATACGATACTAAGTCTCATTGGTCAGCAGTGCCAACACATATCAATCAAAAAAGCGACTTCAGAAACATACAAACGACTTTTTTGCTTTTGGATATGACAAAATACCTTAAAAAATATCATTCAACGCTTTTCCGTTAGTTTTTTTTAAATATCAACGTACTTACGTATACTTATGTTCTTTTAAGAACATAGTTAAGTATCAGATATTTAACATGTGGGAATTTTAAATACTATAGTTACATTCTTCAGTAACTGCTATCACTCAGTGTTACAATAATCCATAGATCGCATGTCAAACAATATGTATCGATGGTTTAAATACAATGGTATCAATCCGTAATGAATATATTCAGAAAATCAAGCAAGCCACATTTTGAAAAGTCTTCTTAGGATACTGAATGAATTTTATTTTACAAATGAATGAGTTTAACACAGATTCACGAAGTGTTCCAAAACAATTATCTTAATTTCTAACTGTAATTATAAATTATTCTTATCAATATTAAAATATGATTCTAGAAAAGAACTAAGGCTACTATCGATAGGATAGAACGAATATCAGAGGATTCGTCATTCCTTCAAATGACATTAGCTATTTGCCATCTATCGATATTGATTTAGAATGTGAGGTAGCAGTTGTGTCTTCCATTTAGTAATAACTACCATATAATATAAACTGTACACAATAAGCAGAATAGAGAACAAAAATTTAATTTTATCTGCTTCTGAAAAAACTTGAAAGATCAGCTACAGTACAAAATCATGGTAGAAAACAAACCGTTTAGAAGTAGCAATACAAAGGATGCACACTAGCTTAAAACATTACGCTATTCTCTATTTTAAAAACGACGATGCGCGATTTATTTTCGAATGAATTTTGACAGGAACATATTTAAAGGAAGGGGTTTTTACTGTTGGACAGATCAAACTCCAGAGCAGAAATATAAGGGAACATTAATATATTTTAAAGAATATTTCTTGAACAAGAAAATGAATTTACAAAACGTAACTATTTGCAACGGGGCAGCTCTCAAGATGCAGTTCCACTTGTAAAACGAAAGATGATTCTCTTCAACGGTAATTTTCAGGATAATCTAGGGGCCAATAGACATGTCCCGAAATTCATGAACTTGTATTTAGTAGCAGCAAAGATGAACAGTTTTCGTCCATTGTGCAATATTCTGATGCATATCGATAGTGGCATTGAGATCATTTGTAATTGGAAAACTTTATGGTGTATGAGCTTGTTCTAACTTTCTGTCTAATCACCGTCTCATTCATGCGCACATCTTCAAAACGGTTCCACCGCATGATCATGCAAGTATGTTTCTAGAACAAAAGTTTACGGTTCCTATTGTCTTTGCCAATGTCGTAGGTGAAGAAAGTTTAGCATATGAACAAGATATGTTGGATGTTTCTTTCACATTTACAAATATGACTTTCGATTGAATAAAATATTTGATACCATGTCTCTCATTCTAATTTGTTGCTGCTGAAAATTCTTAAAACAATGCAAAAACAAAATTAAAAGACTAGCTCTCATATTTCTTCTTTTGACATTATCATTTTTTTATTGACAATCAAAGATTGTATTTTTCTCCCTACACGCTGTTTATACAATATAGAAAAAAGAAACACGTAGCAACATTCTAATTTCGCGCAATAATGAAAGAAAATAGTTATTCATTTATATGTACAATCAATCAACAGAGAATTTTTTTCCCAGAAAGTAAAAAAAAAGAAGGCGAAAAGACAATGAAATAAAGCGAAGCTAAAACAAGAGACAGAAAAAAAAACGCAATGATTAGAAATAAATAAATAAACTCGCCATAATTAACGTATTAACAATCGTCGTAAATTGTTTCGTGTTTTATTCGAAAAAATAGGGGATATGGAAGTTCGTTTACGCCATGGAGATTTTATTGGACCTGTCGTTGTTTTACATGGACTTGTTGGATGATAAGGTCCCGAACAATATTGACAAAAATTATTTCGACATAATGGATTTGTACAAATGCTACAATAGAAACAAAATTTTAATTATTTTCTCACTGATAATCTTGGGAAATATTCAACACCCTATAGAACTAGTTTTCTTTTACTTAGGTACCTCCCAATACGTGACGTCTACACTGGACTAATACCATAGATGTCTATCGCAGTTGAGAATCTACCGGTTCCAAAACGATTTTGAAAAAATATCTTTCGAAATTCCTCACCACCATTGAACAAAATTACCAATTGTTGGTATGAATCCATGCAATGTCTTGTAAAAGTAACCTACAGCCATCGCACTGTCACGGACATCTATGATTAATACTTCCATCAAGATTATGACATGATCGATCTTCTCATTATAAGTTTATATGTAAACGAATATTTCTTTTTCAGGACTCATGGCGTATTGCTTCTTTTTGAAAACTTCCATTCAACTGAAGCTTTGCTTCAAATATCTATAAGACATTCTTGTGTATGGATGAGTTTTTCTTTTTCAGACGAGTTTTTAATCTACTGCGATAAATTCAAACTCTTCGATTATTCTATTCAATTTCTAACCGCAAAGAAATCAAATAGTATGCAAGACAACCTTACCCAGTATACTTTCTTTTATGTGATCGATTCATAAGTTCTGAGATTTCTACTAGTGTCATACAATCTCATGGATGGGTAATGTACTGCAAATACACACATAAAATATATGTATACATACCCATGTTGATCATTTACATCAACAATAGAAACAAAGCCACACAGCGGACATCGTTTCGGTATTGTTGGTCCATGTAAATATTTCAAATATCCATAACGAAATGTCATCGTACTAGCAGTAAGATGAATATTATCTTCTGTTGTTGAAATTGATTGAAATCGAGTTTCATCCGTATGAATTGTTTCGGCATTGAATGGTATTGCTGTTTTAATATGAGTTATATTTGTTATGGTTTGCATTGGTGTACTAGTTAGTTTTTTATTTCTTATCGGTGATGGTTCATTACTATGATGTTTATTATTAATAGTAGCATCGTCATTCGTATTAAATAAATTTCTTTTTACATTTTTTGTTCGTCTACGTTGATGAAAATCTTTTAAGATCATATTCCATTGTTTACATACATATGAGCAATAGGTTAGATCATGATTTGATAATGTTTTTAATATTTCATCAATTAAATGATAAGCATTTCGATGATGTAATTGTGTTAATATATCAAAATATTTTCTTGTTGCTATATAATTTTCATAGTCAATGGGAGAATGAAATTTTTTTGTTATTTGATTTATTGGTGATTGAATACTATTATGTTCAGATATTGGTGACTCATATTGATTATAAATGACAATTGATGGTGATAGACGACATGGGGATGCTAAATATGACGATGAAAATGTTAAATAACCTGAATCAACTCGACTATTAATAGGCATAAGTTTTTGAAGAAATTCATTTGAACTATCATTATTTTCATCATTCACGTAACTCGGCATGTTGATCGCTTTTGTCGAGACAAACAAACAAAATGTAGTCTGAAAACAAAAAAGAAGCATTTCATTTTAAACTTTCCACCAATAGAACATATCTACACAAGTAAAGTATCCGTAGTTGAGCTCGTCGGATCCGATGAGCTCTCATACGTTATCACTTAACAGTCATGACGGCCTATACAATTAATCACATATATTATTTCTACATTTATAGATCAATGAGAATTACTTCACATTTGTTTTTCTTAAATTTTCTATTGAGCAGATTTAACTGAAATTGTACATTATGAATATTTACAAGTTATAGCTGATAAATACACTATATCGGTCGCTTGACATACTTAGAACATTTTAACTAACGTATCTTTGAAGATATGACTGACATACGATCACACATAAAATTCACCTTCTGTCTCTGAAATTAAACTGCGAAAGTATTGATAGAGTCTGAACTATAACAGAATGTATGGATCGATCTGTTTGACACTAAATCACTTTGAAATTTCTGGCCAACTTTAAATCTTAGAATAGAAATAGATCGAAGGCTAGTTGTCGTGTGTCCCATGAAATGAAACACTGAGTAACAATGACTTAAACTTGAACTCAAATTCTTAAAGTTGTTGATGAGCTCTAGATATTCTGATGTATATACGTAAATCTTATACAACGAACATCGTATAAAAAGATTTCATTGCATCCTAGTATATATACAGAGAGATTCCGAATAAGAAAAAAGTATTTTCTTTCCTCGAGTAAAGATACTAACAGGATTCATTCAAGTACTTACCTATTGAATACGTACTTCTACAAAGGGTTTTCTATATTTACCATGAAAAGATTCTAAGGTAACCTTACAATCATCTATGTGTGTTGAACTATTCAATAGGTATAATCAAAGAAATAACCGTGTTTTTATAAGCCTACAAGGTCATATGAACAAAGATGTTTACTATTGTTATACTTTTACTTCCCTCTTTGTCTACACGGAACAATGAACAATCTGCTCAATGAATTCAATAGAAAATACGAAATTAAATTCATTAAAAACCTTTTCTTGATGATTTTTGAGTGGTTTTATTTTTTAGAAATAGTTTTTCTTCTGTTTAATTTGCATTATAGAGGACAGTAGTCGATTTTTCATTGGCTATTCTTTGTCTATTACCTTGATTTGTCATTTCTATTTCTGTTTCATTTTCATGGAATGCAAAATGTCGACGGCAAATAATTCACTAAATCTTGTTGAAAAAGATGTTGATAAAGCTATTGAATCCGTACAAGAATTTTATAATACAAACGAAATTAATATCGATAATGCCATCGCACAAATTCAAACACTTCTATCGAATACAAATGATGATAAACTGATTAAAATTTCCGTACAAAATGTAATTAAACCTTTAGCTAAACAATACAGTGATAAACATAAAGATTTACATGGTTCAATATCGAAAATTGGTAAAACTATTGATAAATGTTTTCAGTCCGATTTTGGTAATGTACCTATAACAGATCTATTTGATACGAGAGAAAAATTAAAATTCATCTATATGATTATATGTGAAGATCTATATCGTCAAGGACGTATGTCAATAGCTGAAAAATTAATTGAAGAAACGAAATTAAATGATAACGAATTATTTAATATTGAGAAAAATTTTCTCGAAGAAATCAATATGATATTAGAAAATATACGTGAAAAAAATCTTTTACCAGCTATTGATTGGTGTCAAAGACATCGAAATGAATTGAATAAAACCGGTAGTTTATTAGAATTTCATTTACATAAAATGCGTTTTATACAATTATTACAAATGGAAAATTTTGATGAAGCTAAAAATTATTTCATAAATTTAAGACAATATTCAATTGTCAATGGACATTGTGAACAAGATGTTAATCATTTAATGGGTGCATTCGTTTTTGCACGAAGAGATTTATCACAATCACCGTATAAATATTTACTTGAACCACATCTATGGTTACAATTATCGGAATTATTTATGCAACAAGCATTTCAACAAGTTGGTCTTGCACAAGATAGTCCACTTTATGTTGTCATGAAAATTGGTTTTCAAGCTTTACCAGCTCTTATGAGGTAAATTAGCATGCAACAACAGTTCCATATTATAAAAGATGCAATTCAGACAATAGTCGAAATGCATTAAACACGTATGATTATTGATTTCGATATGTGAGGGAGATATTAGAATAATATATATAGATAGATTGCTATGTCATTAGTAAAACTGTGTTTTAGATTTTGTATTCGTCAAGGATTCTCGCGAACAGCCGGAGATTTTCTTTCATGTGTGATAGAATTCCCCTATTGGAGGGGGTATGTGAACTAACTTACACCACGCCCATAAATCAACTACGAGAGAGAATAAAACAATTTCTTCGATTTACTGGTTATTAGTATGCAAGCATCGTTTCGAAGGAAAGAAATCATATTCGATGATTAGTCTAGATTCTTGGGAGTTCACAATTTAAGAATTAATATCAAGTTGACTTCTTTGATTTTTATTCTTTGATAGAAACGATAGAGAAAAGATCATTCTGATCTAACAAAGATTCTAGAAAAATTAGGCAACACATTACTTAACTGATCGATCATAATAAAGGTTCATTTTAAGAATAGAATGAAGCGATAGAAAAATCTAGATTTAGTTTTTCAATAGGTAAGATTCAGTTATACGAGATTTCATTTTACATAGAAAAGTTAAAAGTTATTCGCAATGATCTGATTGTACTGAAAAGCTTCTTAATACAGACGAGGGATAGAATCGATCGAATGTGGACTGAGATTCTCTCGTCAATTTGAAACTGCAGTTTTTTAAGTACTATAAATGCAATCATTTTGACAAAAGATTCTATATGGCAAAGGAAAATCATTGTAGTAAACTTTGGCCCATAGCCTACAAATCAATTAGAAAGAATAGATCACATTGTAATCGTCTTATTGTCTGTGTAGTGACATTATCGTACACACATAGATTCTCTTTCATTGACATGTTTATATTCGACTTTCCTTTTTCTTTAAATGTTCGAAACATTCTTTCTTTCTTTCTTAGACGAATAAATATCTATATCAACCCCTCGATTATCGAATAAAAATTATCATATCTCCTTCACATTTTTCTTATTCGTCAATACTAAAAGTTTGTTTCGTTAAATTCAATAAGATATTATTCATATTTCTAGTATCGTAAATGCCATGCAAAATACTCAAGTCTGTCATATCTTATCGAAAGATGAATTACCAATAGAAATCGATGTTGGTCAAGAACATCGATATCATAGTGTATTTGCTTGTCCTATACTTCGGCAACAAACAACTGATCAAAATCCTCCAATGAAACTTGTTTGTGGTCATGTTATATCAAAAGATGCACTCAATAAATTATCCATACAGAATAAACTCAAATGTCCATATTGTCCTCTTGGTAAAATACACAATGTCAACTGTATTGAAATTTATGTTTGCTTTTTCTTCATAGAACAAAGTCCATCGGATGCTCGACAACTTTTTTTCTAAAAAAAACAAACACAATCTAAACCGGTTTCACACTTTCTTTCTTTTCTCTTTTCTTTTTGTATAATAATAATATTAATAATGCATTTTATTTTATTTTATCTACTTATTTTTTGTTTGTGTCAACAATGAAGATCAGTCGGTTATCATTGTTTTTCTATGTGCAGTATCGATCATATGTTCTAGATTTGAAAAGCAAGACTAAACGAAAGAAAACATGTACAGAAAATATTTTGATCCATTGGATTATAATCTATCGGCTGATTTTCGTTTGACGAAATTATCCGATCTTAAAGGTCGTGGATGTAAAGTTCCTCGAGATGTACTTCATCGATTACTCGAAGGACTTCAAACAGCTGAAAAGAACGGCTACGGTGATGGACAACATCATCAAGGACTGTTACAAGAATCTAAACCGACGCCAGTAGTCGGTATGTGAATAAGATATTTAATTAGAGGAAAAAAATATTTTTTCCGAAAGAATTTCATAGGAATTGGCCTCGATTCATGTGTCATACCAATACGTCATGGTGGACTTTTTCTTGTACAATCAACTGCTTTTTTCTATCCACTAGTCGATGATCCATATGTTATGGTAAGATTCTTTCTTTTTTAAGTAATCGAACATAAACATCAATGCAAAAATATTTAGGGAAAAATTGCATGTGCAAATGTACTCAGTGATGTTTATGCTATGGGAGCTGTTGAAGTTGATAATATGTTAATGTTACTAAGTACGAGTAATAAGATGACGGACAAAGAACGCGATACAATAATGCCATTGATTCTTCAAGGATTCAAAGTAAGCTAATAAATAGCAAGTCAGAAATTTTCATTTTTCTTAATTTGTTTGATTTTTCATTTTAGGAATGCGCTGAAGAAGCAGGCACAACGGTTCAAGGTGGTCAAACGGTTATTAATCCATGGTTAATTGTTGGTGGTGTTGCTACTGCTGTATGTACACAAAATGAAATAATCATTCCAGACAATGCTATTGTTGGTGATGTATTAGTATTAACGAAACCGTTAGGCACACAGGTTCGTCGTAATGTTTTTCATTTCTTTTATACATGAATGTGCATCGAAGAAAATTTATCGCTTTTAATCTATTCAAGGTAGCAGTAAATGCTCATCAATGGCTTGAAAATCCGGATCGATGGAATCGTATTAAGTCTGTAATAAATGAAGATGATGTTCGTAAAGCGTATCAACGTGCTATGAATTCTATGGCTAGATTAAATAAAATAGGTGTGTTGATTTATTTTTCCATTTCTTGACGAAATTTCGAGATCGATCGATGGTCGTCTTGAAACATCATAGAAATCTAAGTGATTGTGAATAGTAGGGTATACTGTCTTCGAATCTCTTGAAGGTATTCTAGCCAAGTAAAAAATACAGGGTTGACTATTTTTCTCTATGGGTAGTGAAGAAATCTATCAACGTCCTAGAAAGTTGATGTCAGTGATGAACCGACAGCTGTATGCAGCTCCCCTAACACAATTTTCAAAGCTCCTAAAATTAGTGATGATTAGAAGTTTTCTACAAGTTAACATGGGAAGAAAAGTTTCAACATTTAGTTTTAAGTACCAATAGTAGAAATCGTAACGATTAAGATTCACAGATAGTTTCTCTCGAGACGAATTGATGTAAATACAGTTTGTTATGTCACTTACAAACTTGACTCTCTGACATCGAAAATTAGATTTTAAACTGTTGAAACATCGTATTTTGAATTTTGTAATCGATAATGTTTTTCAAATAATGCTCAGTGATAAATATTATTCGTTTCAGGATTTTATTCTCTACAAAACTGGCTATTTACTTTTTGTTCTAATCTCTACGGGTGACTTTTAATTTCTTTTACCGTTAATGAACATGTATGAAAATTAAATATTTCTGAGCACGGTCAACGACTGAAATTTCGTTGACGAAAAATAGAGTTACGTTTATGATTTTATGAAAGCACAACTAGTCCAGATCACATCTCTTTTACTACTTGAAAGCCAAAAAGGGCCATTTTTTGTCACAGCGTTACTCGAGAATAGAGCCTTCTTCTAAGCTCGACACTTAAGCCCAACTAGGTCATTCTTGACACGTGACCTTTTCTGGTTCTGATGTCTTTCCAGATTATTGAAAAACAATGTGTTAAAAACTTCATAGCGTTACGTTTGGACAAGCGAATATCTGAATCACTGGTTTAGAATACTTTCGAGATAGTCAAAAACCGATTCGATATACCCTTGTCCAGTCTACAGCTTCAATACGAGTGATCTAAATGATACAAAATTTTTTTATCGGCATATCTTCCTGTGGGAATGATGAGAAGATTGTATTCGTATGAATAAGTAAAGCTACTAGATGTTCATTAGAATTTCATGGAACTTTTGCTTGTATAATGAGCAAAGAAAATGTTCATGCCAATATATTCCATTAAGATTAATCCGTTCTCCTTTCCAAATATTCGTCTTTCGTTGATACATATAGTTTGAAGTGTCTTCTATCGATCTGTAAAAAATATCTCTCATTTGTCAATTTTTAAGTGTGAGAAAAGAAAGATTTTTGAGAGCCCCCCGTCAATCTAAAAAACGCGAGACTTATACTCTTGATCTGTTGTATTTTTCTCAAAACCAAATTTCTAGCGGAAAAAGTACTTTTTCGATCTCCGTTTTTCGTCTTTATTGTATTGAAAGGACAAAGAATATAAGGAAATCTAAAAACCTTATTTCTCTTCGATCAAACATAACACCTTCGTAGAAAGGGAGGCGAAAAGTAGGATCATTTTTCACCAATTGCCATCCCAATATCTCATAAAAGATAACACTCGAGAATGTTGAGTTAGGGGTGCAACAAATCTTTAATGGATTTGGGATTTGTTACCAAATCTCTGAGGTTTGGACTTGGATTTGGTTTTGGTTTCTGGATTTGGGGTATAGTAAGAACTGAGTTCCTAGCTGTGGATTTCGTCTATATTTGGATCACAGGATTGTTTATATTACTTTTTTCAGCTTAGATTTGGGATTCGGGATTGGTGATACGTTTGGAATTTGGGGTTTGGACTTGGACTTGGATTTGGGTTTGGGTCTTAGATTTGGATTTGGACTTGGGATTTGTTTCCGATCTAACATCAGTCAAATTTTGTAGTCGTGCTACATTGAAACNAAATCTCAATCCCAAATCCAAATCCCAAACACAAATCCTACCCAAACCCTACCCATAATGATACCGACCAAATCCCAAATCCAAATCTAAGATACAAATCCATATCCAAACCCAAATCGATACCAAATCTAAACAATTTTATATCAGCCTCTAAGAATTAATACTCTTCTCTCCCTTCTAAGACTTTATATTAAAAATTCTCATCAGATTTGGACAATTTAAGACCAAGCCCAAACCCAAATCCAAATCCAAATCTCAGTCAAGAACAAATCCAAATCTATTTGCACCAAATCCCAAGGCCTTGGATTTGTTGCACCCCTATGTTGAGTCCAGCAATAGTTTTGCTATAGCCTACAAGATCTATCTGTCCGTGAAAGTTTCAACTTGGTTTGATGAGTCATTCTTGAGAGACCAGCAGAAAGTGGGCGGGGCGTACTCTGAAATTCGTCTTGAATCCAAAGTAATATATAATTATACATTTTTGTTTCTTTATTTTTATATTTATATCAAAACGATGATTAATCTTATTCATGAAATAGAAGTTTAGACTGAGTACAAAAAATGTATGACAGTACAACCTTAGAATATAAACTTCTTTATTTTACTGTTGACTCATACATTCCGTTATTGTCAGGAAGCACTTATTCATGAAATCGGCATGATCTTACATTGAATTTTACTCGTGCTATGATCGCAATAACAACTTTTATTCAGGAAATGACATGTGTGTAAAATAATTGTCAGTTATATTCCTAAGATAACATAGATGAACAAACTATAATGTGAAGCCTTAACATTTGTTATATTGGTATAGAATTTGATTTTGTTTTTTCGTGTTATATTTAAGGTGCATCACTCATGCATAAATATAATGCTCATGCATGTACAGACGTAACTGGTTTCGGTCTATTAGGTCATGCTCAAAATTTAGCTAAACATCAAAAACATGACGTCTCCTTTGTTATACATAATTTACCTATAATCGCTAAAATGGCAACAATAAGTAAAGCCTGTGGTAATGCATTTGGTTTATTACAAGGTACAAGTGCTGAAACATCGGGAGGTTTACTTGTCGTTTTACCACGTGAACAAGCTGCAGCTTATTGTAAAGATATTCAAGCACAAGAAGGTTATCAAGCATGGATTATTGGTGTAGTAGAAAAAGGTGGTCGAACAGCTAAAATTATTGATAAACCAAGAATTATTGAAGTACCAGCAAAAGATACCGAAGGTGAATTATGGTAGATGTTATGTCAAAGAAAATGTTTTTGTGAATTTTGTGTTCAATTTATTGTTTTTCTTTGTATGTAAGGATTTTTCAATCATGTATTAGTGAATGAAAATTTTCAGAATTCTATTCTGTTTTTTGTTACTAAAACTGATTGTTCCTGATATAATTGTCAAGATTAACTTAAGTTGATACTTTTTCTTTGTTTATTTGTTTATTGTGCAATATTGTGTCAAAAATAAAATCTTTAAAAAAGATTTCAATTGTGAAAACTTAGAATTCTCCAATGACAATACCAATATTTAATGACTGCTCAACTGGCAATAGGAAATAGCTTGTAAAAACGAAAAGAATCTTTCGAAATAAATCGTGTTTGTGTTAGAGAAACAAATCTCGAAAATAGTTTTGGCATGTATTAGTCGATTTCAAGAAATTTCTAAATATCTTCGTCAAGACAAGAGATACAGTATTGCTAGATTGTACATTGTTGTCATTTGAGAAATTTATTCTTTTTTATTGTGTACTCAAAAAGTGAGTACACTCTAGAATCGGTCAGTGTGTCCGGCCGTCCGGCCGTTAACACGATAACTCTTTACAAATACATTCGATTGAGCTGAAATTTTGTGCACAGAATTGTCTGATAAATATCTCGGTCGAGTTCGAAGATGAGAAGAATCCGGCAAGAAATGGCTGAGTTATCGAAAAAATTGTCATTTTTCACCAAGCAATCCCTGAGGTGGGGTACAGGGATTTTTTCAAAAAAAACTTTTTTCTCAGAATTATCCACAACGTATACAAATCGACTCAGTTTTTAACGCTGATTCCGAATCTGATAGTAGTTTTGAACCAAATCGCAGCTTTCTAACAAAACATTAGCTTGAAAAAGGTCTCAATTGCACAAAAACTGCATCTAGAAACAAAATTGCCTCGATATGTCGGAGATGATCAGTAGTTTTGGAGTTTCCCAAAAAGGTTTACCAAGATAATTCCTCCGTGCACACATTCTAGAATGACTGATTTGTCTCATTCACTTTTTGAAGTACACATAACTGTCGGACATAAGTCCGAAGTTTTCACATTTATTTTCTCTAATATGAAGCAATATTTTTATTTTAGTTTGACTATGTTTCATCAATAGACATTTCAATTTGTCGATCGAATAATCTCACTGAAAAATGAAGTCACATGTCAGTTATCATTGTTAAGATAGACTAAAATAGAAAAAAGCTATTAGAACAATTCCTACGAAATTAAAATGTGAAACACGATGTAACTACTGTTGCTAATTATTTGAAAGCTGTTTTCTTTGATCTTTCATTCGATATAATAGTTCGCAATCATTATTTACCTAATTTTCTAGAACGACAGTATACACGTAGGTCGTCTATGTTAGAATGATATCTCATGGACATACAGGTTTTGATCGCATATACTAATAGAGTCTTTTCATAGTCTGTAGTGTATCTGCCACGATCCTTCAGATGTGCCTGTAGATGGTCTTTCATGGTCTGTTGGAAGTTGGGTGTAATTGTTCTACCCTACATACTTCAACACATCTTTCAGATCGTGCTTCACAAAATTCAACGCACAACGAAATAATTATTCTAGTCAAGATTAATAAATATATACTTTCGAAAATTTATCGAATTTCTCAATGATATTTTCTTTTGTAGAAGAACGTACGAATTTTAATGTAATGTGTCGTTTTTAGTCAAGACTTTGTCCAAGATTTCCATTGAAATATATGCATTCTTTTCGTTAAAACGGAAAATAGTTTTTTCGGTTTTTCTCTTTTGTGGTCATGCATGCTAAAATTCTTGATGTGACTTGAAACAGCATGCAGGAAATGACGTTGTCCTTTTCTTAAATTTGAGCTAGTTTTAGTAAATATCTCCGTTCAATATCATGGCATAGGACTGTAGTCTCTCTTCACCACAACTCCAATATATTCTAGAAATTTCATGGGATTTGCATGTACCTGAACCGACACTGTTTTTTTTACGAAGACAACAGTGGGCTTAAAACATCGAATTTCGTTAAAATAATATTTTATTTAGAAATAAAAGCTCTCACGAAAATGAACACAACAATTTCGTTAGTTATTATTCACATGCAGTCAAAGTTGGATCGACGGCAACAATATGTTGTGGTATGTAACCTTGTTGTCCATCACCACGTCTTACTAATCGCCAATCGCCAATCGTTTCCATTGGATTAACAAGTGTAACAACTTCTGATTCAAGTACACTAATATCACCAACAAATTGTCGTCGATAATTTTCAATAACGCGTAAACGATTTTGCGAACGAAAAATGACGGACTCATTGTCGAGAACGCTCATTGATAAATTTTTTCGTGGCGTTATATTCAATGTTCCATAAGCATCTTTATCACATGTATGAAGAGATATATTAGAGATTTGTCGAGATAAAACGGATTCATCTTTTAATTGTTGACGTGTGAATGTTGCCGTTTTCTTTAAACATGAACCTGTTGATGTTTGTGGTTCATTATTTTTATGACATGGTCCAATCGATGTAATAAATCGACCGGGACGTGGTGTTGACATACTGTACGATCGATTGTTAGTAATCGATAAACGTGAATAACGTGGCTTGTCATAAATGCTGACATTGAGTAAACTAATATTATTTTGTGATGGTGATTCAAATGATGGGTTTGAAGAATCAGGCAAACGAATACAATAGATTGGTATGAAACCAGTTTCACCTGTTTCAGGTATTTCAATAAACACCCAATTGGATACTTTATAAAGTGCTTTAACTAACGTATCTAAAGTAAGAGAATGAAGTTTGTGATATTTAGTTTAGATCAAATCAACAATATCCCGCTGATAGAGTTTTTTTTTTCGAGTACAACAATATGAAAGTTACTTCACATTGAATGATGATGATCATCAACTAACCTTTCTCAACATATGTTAAAGGAAATTACTTTCTAAATATCCACCTGTTATTTTCATGTCGGAATATGTCAAATGGGAGGAGCTAAAATTTCGTTGGCAAAAGAACAGGCCTTTATTCTTCTAGCGTTAGACATATTTAAATATATATATGCCTGAAGAAAAGAATGAAACACACATTGAACGATCTCCTCCTACCATATGTTGTTCGTAGTTGATTAGTTTTTTTTTTTTGAAAATAAAATCGAAATTCATTTTCTGTTTGAAAAATCGTTCATTAAGAAGTGAGACCATATTTTGACAAATCTCATCCAATAGATTCTATTTCTTTTCCTGTTCTTTTGTCATCAATCATAGAAAGCGAAACAGCATGTATGTCAATATCTATATCCAACTTCCTATTTGTTTTCAATTAGATAGTCAAGTTGACATTGAACATGGAGAATAAATCGATGTCTTTCATTATCAGCTTAGCTAGTTGTCTACTTGCACACTTTACGATTAACAATGCGTACATGTTATTGAGAGTGTTTCATCGAATGACATGAAACACAACTTTAACGTATTAGAAGAGAAAAAAAAACAGTTTGATGTTGATTCAATCGTAAAGAAATTTTCTTCATTTCTCAATGGAAAGAATTGTTCACGCAGAACAAAGTGTCTATATAATACCTTTCGTAACGGCAATTGTATTCTTATTAAATTGTGTCGATTTCACATGCAACGGTTTATACGATTGTGAAATAATCATTGACAGATTTGCTGGTGATGTAGGCGTCGCATGAGACAGATGTTCATAACTATTTATATTAGCTAACGGTCGTTGTTGATTATCAACCGTTATACATTCAATATCCGGTTGAACCACTTGAGTTGATAGTTGATATGAATTTTTATTGCGACGCTTTTTCGAACGCTAGTATATTATTAAAAAAGAAAACATAAGTCGTTAAGTTCGATACACAATCAATTTATCATACCGATATAGGAAATTTAGTTGATTTCTTATCCGTTACAAATGTTTCGGCTTTATCCGTTACAAATTCATAATATCTATCTTTATTAATCCGTTTACAAGCACTTGTAAGTTCTTAACAAAAAGAATATAAATAAAATGAAGAGGTTCAATTAGAATATAAGAAAAGAAAAATGGAAGATCAAACGAAATTTTCATATTCATTTTTAAAACATATTACGCATCTCTCTCCTCTTATCTTTATGACGTTATCCGTAATATTGTGTTTACAAAAAAGATTAATTATATATGATTTAAAGGACATTTATTTTTTTCTTGAAAAATAGAACAGAGTGACAGAGGATTGGAGATAACAATAAAAGTAGGTTTTTCGTTTTACTCACTCAGAATATTACACGAGTCCCACATGGCAATGAATGACGAATAAATGGAAGAAAGTTTTTCTCTTTTATATTCAATAGGAATATAATTATACCCTAGGGTACATTAGAAGGAGACTGAATTTTTCTTTATGTATTGAAAAATTTTACCTTTGATATGCCTACGAAATTGAAGGACACGGAGGAGTTTTGTAAACGTTCGTGAATGATCCATGTTTCACACGATAATACTAGTGTCAAAAATAATCATTCTAATCAGTATAATGGCATGTGGACGAAATGAACGAACAAAAAGAGGAAACTAATGATCGCATCTGCTTCTCTTGAGATTTGTTTTCGTTCTTCTCGTTCGTTCTATATTTCGCTCGTTGATTCAAACCAATCCTTGTGATGAATGCGAACACGCGCGAATATGAATATAACAATGACCTTCAATAAAGTTCACAATGAGATGATCGAAGAAGGATATTTCGTTTCTTATCAGGTTACTCAAATATGATAATGAGCTCGAGAGATTTGTTTTCTCTCTAATGATGAATCTCACTCATTGTCGTCACACATTTTATAAATTAAGTAACGGTCATGCATGGAGAGTTGCCTTCCTTTATCTTGATTGATTGAATGAGACTATGGATTTTTATCGAAAAAAACAAAACAAAAAAGAGAGATGGTGACGTCTTCGTCTTTTCTGAACAAGATTCCGTTTCCTTTTCTTATGTTTACTCTATTAAAGTCAATGAAAAAAAAAAAGATTTTATACAATAGCATCCATAAGTTCTGTTTCATTCATTATTTCTTGTTGATTGGTACATGGTGCACTGATGCTATTCGAACGATGGCGTTTGACCCATATGTGTTCGTCATTTTGATTTTTATCTAATAACAAACAATGTGAAGGAGATTCTGATCTTAGTATCGATTTAACAATCGGTTGCTGTATTTCAGATGAATGTAATGATTGATGTTGTAAGGAAATTGATGATAAGTTTTTCGTATTCAATATACGTCTGGATGTTGTTTCATCAAAAGATAATTTCAACGTTCGATCACCACATGTCGATGTATTTGAAGTATTATTTTTTTGAATAAAAATCAATCGATTTCGTTTAGAACTAACTATTGGAGAAGAACTTGGACACTAAAAATAAATCGAGATTATATTCAGAATTGTTAATTCATTTTACTATATTTAGTAGACTATCATATTCATGATAGGTTAGAAAAGTGATCACAGATGATGAGAATAGTCCATGGTAGATTTTGTACATTTTATAAATCAATACATGTATACAGAAACAATGATAATGTAAAAGAGAAAACCATATGGTAAAAAATCTCATAGATTACGTAGATGAAAGAAAATTTTTTAAAAAACATTTTCAAGTAAGAAAAGATCAAAAGGAAAGCGAGTAAAGTGTGCTTTGAGCACCGCAAAGTAAGATAATTGAGCACGAAAACATAAGAGAAATGAACTTTAAATTTATTCTGTTTGAGTTAAGTACCGAATGAACAGTAATGTAGCAGAGGTGAGTTATGTATTAAATAAATAGAAATGATAGACACGTGCACGCTTATGAAATTGTGATAAGATGAACTCAAACTATTGATGTTGTTATACATAGTGTACAATAAATATATTTAAGATGATACACAAACTTATCGGTTCAATGAATTGGTCTCATTCTTTCGTCCATTTGTAGAGGAGACACTTCAGAATTTTTTTTCATAACAAAACTGTCGTTAGATGCTATGACTTTTTCATACAGTACAGAAAGATGAGATTTCGAATTGAGGTAAAATTTGTCTCTGCTCAATTGCGATAATCAAAATTGAATCAATTTTTATAGAGATAAATTTCTTTACGAACATTGACAAAAAAACGGTTCGAAAAAATTTTAAACCACCGATTTTTTCATGAAGTTTTTTAAAATAGATCTTTGAAATTTTTACTGTGATTAGAACTGAGAGATATCTATCGATGTCGAAATATTCAGTCGTCAATATTTCATACATTCTGTGAAGACTGTTTTTTTAGAATTTCCGGGGATAATCGAAGTTCAAGACTTTGTAAAGTGATTCTTTCCAATATTCTTAAAAAACGTTTGCCCGTATAAAGTATATTAAATTCGACATCTCATCTTTCTGTACTTGATGAAAACCTCATAGCATCTAAAGATAGTTTCGCTATGAAAAAGAACTCTGCAATGTCTCTTCTACAAATGGACGAAAAATTAGATCAATTCATTGAACCGATAAGTTTGTGTATCATCTTAAATATATTTATTGTACACTATGTATAACAACATCAATAGTTTCAGTTCATCCTATCACTATTTCATGAGTGTACATATGTCTGTTATTTGTATATCTTAAGTTGTTCAAATGAAATTCATCCTTGTTAATTGAGAAATATGAGACTTTGATCATGCATTATTATATGTTCTTAATACTCTCGAAATCCATAGAAACATCTAGTTCATTTTGTACACACTATCGTATACAATTCAATACAAGAAATCAATCATTCAAACTATATGAGTATTATGAGATACATAGTACGAATAATTGGTGTCACTCGGAATGGCCTCATACAGAAAAAGTCGAGTCCAAATTCGTCCCATTCTATTTAAGATTCTGATTAGTTTATCAATGAATATAAGTCTTAGTACCATGATATCTTACTGGAATGTTTAAGTATGTGGTGGATTCGTTGAACTTATATATGCATGCGTGTCACAATACCATTACAAGGGGTATCGAGATTTCGATGTCATAATACTGATACAACTCGTTTAGGTATATTACCCATAAGGAAGTGACTTCTATACCCTTAGATATGATTGCAACGCAGGATATCTAACTCGTGACTCTAAGGGTAATTCCCCAAAGCAACTCAAAATTTTCAACTTTTAACATATAGTTATATGTCAGGGAGACAAAGAGGTTACTTTTACGGCAGTTCACAGAATCTGTGAATTGATGATTGTTCAACTTCTACAGATAGTGTTTGTTTCTATGAGTAAAAGTCGTTCTCCCGAGTAACGAGAGTAAGTCATCACTCTTTTATTCTTATTTTTTTTATAAAACTTGATATAGAATGCATTATAAGGGACTCTATTTTATATGCCTGAATTGATAAACTAATTAGGGTTGTGTGCAGAATCGATTATTTTATATGGGACCAGTGGGTAGTTAGACTCGAAAAATTTTTTCATCTTATTTAAGAATTTCAATCATAATCATTAACCGATACTAAGTGCAATAAAATCATGTGAATTGATTTTAATCAAATTATCTTTCTATCAGCCAATCCCAATCAACATAGAGAGTTTTTCTAGTCAGAAAAATTTTCACAACTGTCGCGCTATAACATTTACTAACAGATATCAAAGTAATGAAAATAGCCTTGTTGTATTCGAGTTCGAGAAACGTTTTCAATAACTCAAACTCATGTCAATGGTTATTATAAAAGATAAAATTTTCTACATTAGTAATGTTCGACAGCACTATAAATCTAATCATCTGTTTTATTTCTACTTTTTCAAATTACCTTCCGGTTTAGACATGTGTAACGCTATCAAGTCAAATCTTTTCCCATGGATGAATTACAAAACAAATGCTGACGTTTTTATTTATTATAAAATAATCCTACGGACGAATGCTAGAATGATTGTTGAAACTTCTGGTAAGAATCGTAATTAACATTTGGTATGCATCGATGATTTCTTTCTTAGATAAAAAAATTTTCAAAGATAAAAATAATTACTTATGTCAATCAGAACTGGCCACTCGTCAGGCCAAACCAACATTTGTGGCCTGAATGATAGATAATTCCTTGGATTCTTCTCTACATTGCTCGATTCTGAGTATAAATCCCTAGTGAAGGCTTTAAAATGCTTTCAGTACATTCGTTTAGTGTAACTTTAGTAATCAATATTGAACAAGCAAGATTTAGAATGAAAACTATAAAAGTTAAGGCAGCGATGAGGTGGATATTGTCGATTTTGGACTCGAGTCTAATTGTGTCCCTGGTTGATTTACTCTACCTTAATGAATCCTGAATTTGTCCCATGATTTTTTCCTCTTATTAACTTATCCGTTACAAGATAAACCGTCAAATCTATGCGCGAAATAGTAACATCTTGTTTATACACTAAATCATATGGAGATTTCGATGAATAAAAACAGGGTGTCATAAACAAGACTTCGATTTTAACAAAGTTGATCAATATATTCTTCTATCTACCTTCATATTGCCATTTATATATGTTAATAAGAGAAAGATATGATGGGATAGATTCAAAAACAATCATGTCCGTCCCCAGTCCAGAAGGGACCGTGGATAGACGTGTCGGTTATCAGTCAACCACGCTGATATCCTTCCACCTTCATTTTTTTTTAGGCCTATAAAATCCCTCAGCGTAATGGTGATATTCATTACTTCTATCAACCTTTCATACTCATGCTTTGCGGCACTCTCACCTCTAATGTACTGTCTTAATGAAAACCGTCTGGCTAACAAATAATTTATTCGACAATTCATTTCAGAATTACATTTTCCAGATTCTTTTTTCTTTGATATACTGATTTTTCAAGATTTGGACAGGATACCATGAGAATGAGATGCCTCCGTTTCAAGATGAACGAGTTTCAAATACCGCTGTTGTTGCTATGGCTTATTCCGTATTAACTGCAAAGGCTCTCAATGACATAGAGTTCCAAGAGTTCAAGTCAACTCAAGTAAACTACGTCGATTTCTAATGATACATGTGTTTTTTTTTATTAACTGACTTGTACTTTTCTTGCATTTTCATTTAGACTTTAAATTAAGCTAGAATGAATCTCAAATAGACGAGAACAAGACAGTGTTGATGGAAAGTATGAAAACAAACTATTCTGATCGAAGGTAATAATTGAATAAGAAAAATATTCAATGCGTATTGTAGAATGTTATCTCAACTTATAGTTAGCATATTCAGCAAGTCTTTCGTCTTCTTGATTGCGGACGTTCTTTTCTTAATTAATGAGAAAAACTGTCCGCAACGTAGAAACAGGGGGGGGGAGAGACAATAATAGTCGCAGAGTGGAAAATGTCGGCAAACCAGTACCAGGGGGAGGAGACTTGATAAGATAAATCCAAGAATCAGAAGAATCTATCCTAGTTCGAGTTAAGCAAGAAGAGACTCAACAACAAATAACAAGCCCTAGAGAAGTCAAGTCAGTTAGAAATGATAACAATTTAATTCAAGTCAAGGAACAATATTTAAATGGTTTCTGGGGTCTCAGTGATTGTCAAAAGAGATTACGACCAACTTCTTATCGATACATCAAGTTATTCGATACTACTAACAAAGATGACCATGATTAAGATCCTACCAAAAGTTAGATGTTCAACTATTTATTATAAATGATTTTTCTTGTCATCTAATAAATCTTGTCTTGCTTCTATAATGTGGACACTTTCTTCTTTCCTCCCCCTCCCCCCCCGCCTTTTTCTATCTTGTGGACATTTTTTCTTAATTGGAGGACTAAAATGTCCACAATCGAGCTGTAGCCCATCGGTCTTATCGAAGTTGATTAGATGTCAGAGAACATCCAAATTAAAATGAAAACAATCTCGTATTCGTACCGATTCTGTACTTTGAGAAAACCGTGCTTGTTGAGATTGATTATTCTGTGTTATTGATTTGAAAATTGATGTTAAATTTGCTAGACGAACAAACAATGAATGAACATTAGTATCGATCGGCTCTGATATTCTTGAATTAAATTGATGGAGACATTTCGAATTAATATCAATACTTATAGTTGATCGACGTTTATTAAATAGATGTCCATGTAATGAAAATGTCGATTGATTGGTTAACGATACATTATCAATGGAACTTGAATTCATGCGATGACGACTTTTTCCATCTAGTTTAGATTTTGGTTTCGTAAAATATGCACAATCTTGACTGAAACATATGAAATGTGAGCTAAATGTTGAACGAAATCGATCAGAAAAACAACAATATAATAGAAAATTAGTTGAAGCATTTAGAGCAACGAAACAATTGGCAAAATTATTGTAAATCAATACTTTTGATGTTTGAGCTAATATGGGAAAAAATGATTGCACAGTTAATGAAATGGCTTGAGGAATTTGACAAACAGTAAAAACGATAACAACAGCAACTAAAATGAAAAGAAAAATTTTCTCGAACAATTGATACGTACATATATGTATTTGTTTTTAAATTACACTTACTTAACATAATTGTCGTTTTTCTTTGTTCACTATGAGTTCCTCGACTATGTCGACGTAATTGAATGCCGTCGACGTCTAGTAGGTCAGTTTTTTTTGAACGACGAACATAAGAAATGAGAATTGTATTGAATATTATAAGAAGTAACAATGGAATCCAAATAATAGCAAATCTATTTATTGATAAGAAAGACAAAGAAAATAATTCCTCTTGTTTGTGAAATAGGACAGACAAGAGTGACTCAACAAAATTTATGTCCTAGGAAAACATTTTTATAATGAAGTATTCTTCATATATTCAAGGTAAATGCCTTGTTTACGAGACTTATGCAACAGTGTTGGTATGCATTCCATTCTTTGTGATAAGAAATCGTATCACTACTTGTTCAAACGACCCTGACTGAAAGTAATGAGAACATTGAAAACTAAACAAGAACGGAATTCTTGTCGACTGTCCTATGGACTATTTTAAAACTTCGTCACTCTGCCATCTTTGTCTTCAGCTAAGAATTTGTAACGAAAACTTGATAGATAAAAACAATTTATATCTAGGTGCTGTAGAGAATAAAATGAGTAGTTTTTTCATGAAAAAGATTTTTAAAGATCCACTAGAATAGGTATGTACATATGAAACACAATGCTCCTTTAACTATCTATGTTCCGATTGCTCGTGGTCAAGAAAATATAGTCGAGCCAAAAGCGACATAATTGTGTTTGCGTACAGTTTGTATTAGGATTTCATAGATGAACAATCGAAAAGTTCGAAGGAAAAGAATCGGAAAAACAACGATGATTTTCTAGGATTTGGAAACTGCTGAATCTTATCTTTTTAAGAAATTCGCTATGGTAGGGAGACAGTAAACCGACCGGTTGGAAATCATTCTCAGATCGGCAAAAGAACTGGTGGATACAACTGCTTGAAAATTGTTTCAGGTGAATGAAGAATCGGTCAAACTGACAGTGTCAGTTCGGTGAGCATTCAAAAAACGAAGTGATACATCGATATCAGTTCGGTCGACTCCACACCTTAATCAAGCTGAATTGTCAATTTTATCTGCACTTGTATTCTGATTATGAATCTGTGAAAAAAAAAGAAGCAAAAACATAATTCGAAAGATGTTTTCGATAAAAAAATAAGTCAGAAAAATAAGTTGAATTTTTAAATAGAACGCATAGAAGAATCAAAATACTTCAAAAGTAGTACGGGATCAAACTCGGCAAACGAAAAACTTGTTCTCTCACTTGATTTCAACTCTCCATTAGATTATCAATTTACCCACACAGTCGTAGACATCACCGTAATTTACAATACATGACTGACAACTATCGCTTGAGATATATCTAATTTATTCTGCCAGAGGAAAGGTTAACATATTAAGAGTAGGATCAAAAGATAAGATTTAAAATTTTTGAAATTCCAGTCTCTATCAATCCAGTGCCAGTTCCAATCCTGTGACAGTAACTTCAATTGGTTATTCACACTGATCTTTGGATTTAAATTACATGATTAATTTCACGGAGCAACATGAAACGATATTACTCAAATAAGTGTAATTATGACAACTTACTCTAATATGAATGATTTGTGATCTATAAGTGGATTTCATTCCTAAAACTGACATGTTACACAGTTCAAAATATTCTATCTTTCGTCATTATTTATTGATACTTAGCAGGCCTCGAAATGGGCCGTCTGGCCCGGCCCAAAGCAAATTTTAGATGGGCCGGGCGGGCCTGCGCTTTTGTTGGGCCGCCCGGCCCGATGTTTGATGAAGATTTTTCTATTGCCTTATATAAATATCGCTAGCAATTGGATTAATAAGTGTTTTATTTCATCGATATACATTAGATTGAATTAAAATTGGTTTAGTTCTCCAACCAACAGGTTTTTGAAGGGAACTGTATGTTAATTTGTACTTTTTGTATGTTTCAATTCTATTAAATTGATTTTTTTAGGTGATCAATTGATTTATTATTATATTGTTGTTTTAATTCGATTGAATTATACTATTTTTCGGCAAAAATTCATTTAATATTACGTCGTACTACCATTAGATCAAATAAATGTGTTTTTTGACCAAAAATTAACTAATTATTATATTATTGATTCAATTATTCTGTTAAATTAAATATTTTTCTTCGATGAATCTAAAGATTGTTTCTAGTTAGCATGGCTCGGGCCGGGCCGGGCCAGATATAAGTTTATCTGGGCCTGGCGGGCTTTTAATATTTAAGGCCCGCTGTGGGTCGGGTTGGGCCATGAAAAAATGGCCCATTTCGAGGCCTGATACTTAGTATGATAACAAATTTTTGTTCTCGATTAACTGAGAATTTTTTTTAGATGATGTTTGAAATATACTACTTCTTGTATGAAATGTCTCATTTCAATAATATATTTGCTTAGTTTCTAATCGAAAAATTCAATAGCAAATATTTTCTCTGCTATAAATGCTATTTAAAATAATGAATCGTGTCAATAAGAATATCTGCCTAGGGCTTAAATCTAAACATTTCAAAGTTTCTCTAAGATAACAAATCCCTTTTGAAATAGATATTTCCATGATACATAATCAATGAAATCGTGCTACCTCTTCATCATGGATTTCTTATTTTTTTTTGACGAAGTCTTAATTGCTAAGATTTTGTTAATAGCTAAACCCAAATCTCGGATTGCCTTTCTTTTTAGAATGGAAATGGCAGTTACACTTAGGAAAGAACGCAATTTGATGAGCGGAAGATTTTTTTCTCTTGAGTTCATACTTCTGTTAATTATAATTTTTTGTGAGAATAACAAGATTTATTCATCATAATCTCAATGAATGTGAACCAATGAAAATTGTTTTTGCTTTAGAAGTAGCTATGACGAAATATGTGAGCGAAATTGGTATTGATACGATCAAAGCTCTACGAGACAAATTCGAACTATTGCATTTCCTGTAAAATGAAAAGAAAGTCTTAGTCTAACAGTCGCTTGGAAAATATTATGAAAGTGAAATTATCTAAAGTAAATTTCTTATCATATTAACTTATTTTTGACATTTGAAATACATACGTAACGAAATTAAAATAGATTTGATGATAAAGTAAACTGTTCCCTAATGCCGTTGGTGTAGCTTTAATATAACTTGTATGAACAGTTGTATTTGATATATTTTTTCTTTCGATTACTCGTTCAAGTTTCATTTCAAATGCTGATGGTGATGTACATATAAGTGATGCTAATAGAACACTTAAAATTATTTTACGTGCTCGATATACAGTACACCATGTACGACTTTGTAATGGATATGATATAGCCACCCAACGTTCAACAGTAAATGTAACTGTTAACCAAACACTTGCATTCGATGAAAAATCTACTATTGGTCGACATATTGTTAAAACAATTTCCGACAATGATGTATTCGTAAAACAAGGATTCTGTAATGTGTTTATAATAAGTGTCAACATTAAATATGCGATATCAACAAGAGCTAATGCTACAAGATAATTGTTTGTTGATGACACAATCATACGACGTTTTGTTAAAATAATCGTGACTAGAATATTACCAGTTACACCTATGGAATTGTCAAAAAAGAAACTTGATGATCAGAATAAAATAGATTTATTACAAGCCATTCTATCGAACTATGTCAATCCTATTTTGTCTTTTGGAATGAGCTTGACTAATACATATACACGTAATCAGAATTCATTTTAAAAATTTTGCATTATATAAGCATTGTCTTAGAAAAAAAAATCCCAATCGAATAACTCGGCACAATACCTATTTCATATGAATTTGGTGATAAGTTGTATCGCAATTCTATGATTTACTAATCAAAACTTTTCAATGTTCTTCTATCTGTATTAATCATCTCATGGGAATTAGTATTCATTTAAGAAAAAAAAAAGACATACTATGGTTTTCACTGTTGGAGAGATCACACTCTAGAGCACAAATACATGGGAAGATCAAACTATTTTAAAGAATGCTCCCTTCACGAGACATTACATTTGCAAAATGTAGCTATGGATCTTAGTCAGCTAGCAAGATGCAATTTCACTTTTAAATAGAAAGATCATGCTCTTCAAGTGAAATTTTCAAGATATGCTTTGGGTCACCAGACATGTCACGAAATTCCAGAATTTGACTTTTTGAAGATGGGCTAAAAATTCAGGAGATTTCGTTCTGCTAATGCAAAGTAGAAGGCAGAAGATTTCAGAGTTCGTATAACAGATATTAGCCTACAACATGGATAAGTAACAATGACAAAAGTATTAATCTAAATGACTAAGTTATTGGGTTCTCCAAAAGCCATGTTCGTGTCTCTTCATGATCTGATGGATTTGCAATCTTGCGCGTGCTCTTTATATAACGGTGGAAATCGGATTCTTCTATAATGTGCGCATGTCAATAATTATTTCAAAAACACCTATTTGTCTTCATTTTGGAATAGATAATAGAATTTTACAAAAAAAAAACTGAGTACGTAGTACATGTATCTCCATCGCTCATATCTAATCATGTTGAATATTTTATATCGATGGAGAAAATAAAGAAGAGAAACTCACATAACTACTAAATAGTTTAAATAAAATAATTGATTCTCTTTGGTCTTGTTCCCAATAAATAATTTATTGACGCACTATCTCAACAGTAATGTTATTTTTAACAAGAAGGCATGAAAACAAATCACATTCCTGAATTCGTTCCTCTGTTTCTATATCGATTTTGAAAATACATGTATGATAATTCATTCGTTGTTATTAGTTTCTACTCAAATTTTTCTTAGTTCATTAATCAATACTTTGAAATAGAACTCGTGTCAATAAAAATTATGAATTTGTATTATGATGATATTCAAAAGTATAATTTACCAAAAAATGTTATTATAGGCCAAAGCCAATGTTTCATTAATGTTCGAACAAAATATAGATTTGCATCAGTATTTTGTCGAGCTAATATCGATGCATTACAATGGACAAGTCCGAACATAGTTTAATATTGATTGGTATGTCACATGGTATTAATCATAACAATGTTCAAATACAGAAGACACATATAACGTCGGTTGTGCATTTTATTTTCTCTTATCATTGTAGACTGGCAGCTTTGTGACTTTGTTCTATTATCTGAAGAAGAAAAAAATAAAGACTATAAGAAAATATGATTGTCTAGAAAACGATAAAGAATATAAGGTCTAAACATAAGACAAGAAACAGATGTATAACATTATAGAAAAAAAACATTTCTGTAGAATACATGCACTTAATATTTCATTAATCAAATAGAACTTGTACCAATAGAGAAGAGAAAAACACAGAAAGTATGAGATAATGAAGACAATTGTTTGGCAAATGAATGTTTTCTTTCATCGACTTGTATCCTACTGATGAAAAAAAATGAAGATTGATATGGGAATCATGTATTGTCAGTTTCTATTAGATAGAATGATTTCAATAAAGATGATTCTTTTTCGTAAAAAATGAATATGTTATATCATAATCATCAATTCGAAATGTTGCCTTTCGTATGATAATTGACGTACAATACTAATTTAATTATTATACTTTCTCTCTCATCAAGATAACAATAAATATACCAATCGATTCATACTTACTGCACTTGTGAATGATACTTTGACATTAAAATTCTACTTGATTACGATGCTATCAACCATACTAGTTTATCATTTATAATTGATCTTCGTATGAAATATCAACAATAATAATAATAATGACCTTTCATGAATTATTGTTCTTGTTAGAAATCTTCTTTGTTTTTTCTATCAAGTTAAATTTTTTTACCTTCATCAAAGTTTCTATTTATGAAAAAGAAAATTCTTCTTAACAGAGTAAAACGTACTCCTATAGCACATCCTACGACTGTGTTGCCATCGAATTATCCTGCTTATGTCACAGAAAAAAAAATGAAAAGAATAGTTTCATAGAATTAGTGGATAAATCTAAAGAAAAAGAAATAATTTGTCTACTTGTAAAAGCCTTCTAAATACTTTAAGACCACTCATAATCGAAAATGAATAGCATTTTTTGATGATTATTTTCTTGTGAAATGTTGTGTTGTTTTCAGAAAGACTTGAGAAACACTGACAATCTATCGTATTTACATGTATTTTATTCTTGCAAAACGTCTACCTCTATTCGGTTTTATTAGAAAATTTGTAAAAGCAATAGAACAACTAGATCGATATGGAATCTTGATATTTTAATAACAATCAAACACAATCTATTACATTTATTATATCAGTATTCATTACTGAGAAGAACAAAAAGTTCATAAAAGAATTTCTTTTCAATGCAACATATTCATTATTTTGACAGGCAAAATATGTGACTATACTTTGAAATCATGAATTTTAGTCTCATGATAAATAACAAGAAAATTTTTTTTTTCTAATCAGACTATTAATTCATAAGTAATCAACTGAATATATTTGTCAAGTAGTTAGTACTTGCATACAAACATTATACTTGAGAACGAATCAATATGTATGATCATCAATGAGAATTTCCTAAGAATTTGTCATTTTCGAATAATAACGACACTGATTATCTTCATTTTTATGAGTTCATTTTCTTGTGTAAATACATTATATTATAATAAGAGTTTATAAAAGATATTAATTGAAGATAATCATACGAATAAGTATGACATAGACAATAAAATAAAGACTAAGAACCAATTCACTAAAAAGAAGAACATGTTTTATTTTCATGTACGATCACGTTCCTATTGTAATTTAGGAGAAGCAAACTATGTACTCTTCTTTGCTTAGGCATCATATTGTTTGCTTCATCGAGCAGCTGTCAATGAGTACTTCTATGTTTAGATAAATATTTCTTATATATTCTTTGTAGTTTCATATGAATCATAAAAAAACATAACATGTACAGTAGTATAATGGCATCGCTAACTATTTATTTTAATCTTCTAAACACGTAGCTATGTTACTAGAATATTGTATTGATATTATTCCAAAAGGAAATTTTATTCTGAATAAAATTTCAAGTAAAGTATTTCAAATCGGCATTCAAGATTTGAAAAGTAACACTTACTTTATTAACGAATTACGATTTGCTGCTGAGTACTAAAGGATGTTTTTTTCTGTTAGTGTATAACTATGAAGAGAGAAAAACTTCGAAATTAATTCTCGACGGCATTTTCAAATGTAATTAAATGTTTCTATGTTATAGTTGTTCTAGGGAAAAGAAAAACTATCCAGTAGATCTTTCTACGGAATAACGAGAAATTGAATTCTCAACAGACCGATCTATCTAAGTGTTAATTTGATTAGTTGAGAAAAGTCACGTTTTATGTTCTTTCCCAAAAACTACGACGTAGTTCGGTCAGGTGTGTGTAAGAAGAACCTTTTTTTTTCGTTGTTCTTTGCTCTATTCTACGATAATCTTCATTTAATAGGGTTTTACTTTAAAAACAAAATTCTTGTACAATTGAACATCATGTTCACATATAATACTCTTCTATGAAAGTCGAAACGACCACTTTTGTAGAGAACCAAATTCAATATCGAGCGATGCAAGTACAACAATTTAAAACTATTTCTAAATGTTTATCATAGTCGAGATAAAAATTGCCCATTCATTATGCCGCATCTTCTGGGTGCTTTTCTCTTCATACTATACCGATGTAGACCGTGTGACATCTGTTACCATTTGCAACAAATTGTGTTAAAAACATTAAAGTGCAGCGCGAGGTATGCACGGCAACAGATTTCACTCGGAGAGCATGTCACTTATCTGTTATGTAGATGCTTCTAATTTCAGCTAGCTTGATATTTACTATTGATCGTTGTTTTTTGAAACGAATAATTATATTGTTTTGAAACTAGTTTAATTCGAATTAAAATATTGGATTTGTGATTTTTTACTTCTAATCATCCATTTTAATTCGTTTTAGTCTAGCGGTTTTGTGTCAGTAAAAAACATGGTCAAATTTTTTATGTAAAGATATCAATACATTCAGAATGTGATTTATTCCTTTCGTTGAAATATTGAAACTGAAAAAAACCATTCACACATTTATGTTTCGACTGATAGATTAATATATGTTGATACGAAATATTAATTTTCTTCTACATCATAATTAATACATAGTCGATGTCATATCTATTTTATTAAATGCAAAGTAAAGTAATTTTAGCATGTATAGCTAATTAAGGTAAGACGAAACTATATAGTTACTAAAAATTTTATTATTTGATAAAGAATTCAAAGTCTTTCCGGTAATAGTTTCGGTTTTCTTTATTAAACAGAATAAAAATCATGTTTCTGACAAGGGATTCATGTTCGTCCTTACTCGAAATACTAATTAATATCAACGTTAGAAAAGTTTTTTTTTAAAAATAAATTGATGACATAAGCACACTATGTGCAAGTATCGATTGGTTGTCAATTATCTATTTAGTCTACATTAACTTAGACATAGAATCTTACGATGAGCAACCTATAGTATTAAATTGAAATACACTTTTCCAATGAATATCTTATTTGCTTGGTGATCTAGATTAATCAAGAGAATTATTTTACACGGATACTAGATTGATGTATGCATGATATGATAAACGGTTTTCATCAGCTGTACTGATTGTGATAAAAGGACAAGGTGTTGTACAAAATAGGGTACTTCAGTCCGAGGGTCTGATACGGGTAAGAAAAGTTGTACCGTTGCAGTACTCTACTAAACAATTTCAGAAGAATTTTGTACACGATATCAACATCGAAAGATAAATCGTAGTTGATTACAAGAGTTCTGGCGTATGTGTTGTTTATATGAATGTGAATATAGATTTGGAGAATACTGATTTCTCGAACATTGATTCTTCTCATCTCATGAGTTGTTTTTAATCACAACCTATCATTCATTATAAAAGCAACGTTTCCAGTTGTTTTATCATTGACTATGCAAATTTTTTATTTCCAAGAATCTTAAGAATGATTTTATGTTATCAAGCCAGAAATCTAATGTAATTGCTATGCATCACTTCAACACGTTCTTATACATTGAAAATGCGAGTTCAGTTTCTATCTACCAATTTTTTGACATTTAAAAAAATACTTATGCCATTGAACTATCAATGTGAAAGAGATGGATCACACTTAATTTTACACTTTCACTTCATTATCAACATTCACTGGAATTGATAATGGATTATTTTCAAAATGACTCGTATGTTTTCCATTTATTTGAACTCCTATTCTAATCTATTATTCTTCTAATACTACGTCTATTTTTTACAGTAGCATTGCTTGTTGAGGAGTAACTGACATAGAATTTAATTGAAGACTCGTCTAATATCATTATTCTTTTTTCAATACAAGTCACACATCCCTGGTAGAATCTGAATGAGTGTGTACTGATAGAGTATTGGAACAGACTAATATTGATGCAGTGTTATTTAAAAAAGCTGCTTTATGAGTTACAGTTTTACTAATCCTTTTTCTGTTTTTCTAAATTATTATCATTGAAAAAATTTTAGTCGAAATAAACTAAATGAAAATCTCTCAATAGATGTGTCTGATCGACACATGTTTGTTGTTCAATAGACATATCATTTATGATGAGAAATCTTTTATTGAAAAAGAATTCTCTATGAGTGTTGTAAATATTGAACGAGAACTTGAGACATTATGAAACGAAAAGAATTCCTACATTGAATAAATTATACTGATGTTCTTTTAACTGTATAAAATGTTGCTTATCTTCATAATCGAAAGAAAATTTTGTCATATGTAAACGATCTTAAAAGTAGAGGACAAGAATTTTTAATGACTTTAGTCACATGTTCTTGTGCCAAAGAAAAGCAATATCAAACATAGCTACTTTTCTTCTCATGTCTGATCTGGTATCTTACTTACCTGTTTGATATCAAACAAAAAGATAAATAAACATTGAAATTCATGACTTTGACCTATAGATATATTATTGAAAATTAACTCGACTAAAATTCAAATAAAACGAGACCATATCCACCGTTCATTAACATTTTATTCATTAGGTTTGGATGTAAATTCGTTTCTAGAAGAGAAAATAACAGCATTGAAATATGATCGGTTAGGCGAGAGAGAATTCTTCTCAAATATTTGACTTCATGAAAAATATTTTAATCCCTTCTATTTCATGTTTGTATGTGTCAGATAGATCAGGTTACATCCACCTCATAGAATTACTAAGAAGTATTCTAATTACCAGAAAACCGAGTACCTTCTATCTCAACAGTAGACTATTATGTTTAATTTATTCAATCAATTTAATAATGAAATCTTGATAATATTAGAAAAAAATATTCAACAGATTCGTTTTCGTTAGATTTAAAATTTTGGAAGAATCTCGATCGAAATATTTTATCGTTGAAGAAATCATTTAAATTTCTAATGCAATTGTACTATCTCGTACGATGGGTGAAATAAACAGTCGTATTGAAATCATTTGATTGTATGTATACTTTCAAAATGTGAAATTGTTTATTAGATATATTCATATGAAAAATTCTAGGTCTAACACTCGATCATTATGTGATTTCCTGAAACTATAGAACTCTGTCAAGATTTCTAATATCTCTTCAATTTAATATGAATTTAATTGATGAAGTACAGATGAGAAAAGTCTTTTGACACATAGAAAAATGTCTACAACAACGAATACAAATACGATTAGACTCTATCAATATAATCAATGTGGTATACATACATTTTATCGTCGAATTAAGTTTAAATTTCGAATTTGATAAAACGTTCGATTTCTACATTATGTAACTAAAAATAATATTACAATGATCGGTATATGACACAATATTTTTTATCAATTTAACGCATCTTCTGCCATTTCCATTGTCTTATAATTTATCGGAAATAAGTAAGTAACTGAATCTAATAATTATCTTTTTCAGATGCTTTCTTTTTCTTTCATTTCTATTTCAAACTAAGACTCTTTCGTGATATAAACAGATCTTTTATTTTTGACATAATCCAGGTAGAAGAAATCATAATTAATGAGCCCACAAGTTTTAAATTATTTAGTAAATTACCTCGTGACATTGTGCTATCTACTATGTACTTTTAGAACTATAGTCAATATTCTATGACGTATTTGAAGACCACATCATGAATGTTTGTAATCATAAAGTAAAATAAAATTTTAGGATAAAATTAGAAATCGAACAGAAAAATACGAAATAGAATATCGAAGCAAACAATCTGCACCACTATGAATACATACCTTTGATATTCCTATGTGCGCATCATTTGACATTCATCAATATTCAATTAGTTATTTCTTTCTACAGCTAGATAATTTGAATGTAATTCAACTGAACAATTTCAATATGAAATTCATGGATATTTATATGGGTGCATAAACTGAAAATGCTATTTATCTTACGGTAAAGATAAGAATCATACTGAAAAGTAAAGAATGAATCTTAGTTGAACTGCCAGGAAATTTAATATCCTGTAATCTTTGTTTTTCAGTATCTTACCTTCTATCATTCTATCAAGATTCTTGTTCCTTTCTGTTGAATCTCAACAAAGAATCTGTTATTTTTGTCTTACGTTTAAGTAACATAGTCTTATTGTTTAAATTTTATAAGTTACAAAAAATTGTCTTACTTATAGTTTTGTTTTTCTTTATACGTTCCTTAGGAAGAAAAATTCTAATATAAACGTATCGAAAATATTCTATTGAATAACAATGACACAACTTACTATAAATATCATTGATTGTCTTTTATATTTATAAATATGTCATGTTTCCTTGTTGTTGACAAGATGAAAATAATTTAGTAAAATCGATAAAATCTGTATGATTTCGATCATGAAAATTAATGGTAATAGAACATCGAGTAGAATTATATATATATATTAATAGTCCATGATCACTGTTGATAAGATTTGTAAAAGACATATGTTGTTAAAATATTTGTGTTGAATCGATAGAAACAAGAAAATATATGTGAACGATTTCAAAGGATTAGTCTGAGAAACATAAGTATTAACATTTGCCGATAAAGTGTACGTGTTCACAATACTTATCAAGTTAATTTCATTTTGTTTGGGAAATTTGACTTGTTTGCCTATGATGATTTTGAATTATTTCAGCGTATCGACATGTCACATGCAATAAAATGTTAATAGAAGAATATGAATATAATACGAACTAATGCAATGACATGTTCGTGTGCTTATAGTATCAAAATTTATCGAGTTCGATTAGAAAACTTCGCATGCATTTAAAACATTCTAAGAAGCTTAAATAAACGAAGGTGAACAGTACTGTTTTTTTCCATTTGTATAACGAATAGTGATATAGTCAGATTTATTGAATGATGCGCTGTGTGACCTTGACATGAACAAAACGTTGTTGCATGTAATAAGAGTATATTGTCAAATGAAAATAATAGAAAATTGGATGCATCATAAAATGCTATGGGCATAATACCTAGGTGATGAAAATGTAAATCTGAATGCAGATGTCTGTTTCATTAATTAGGAAATAAATTTCTTCATATTTCATGTCATGAATTGTGTCCTATGATGGATGTATGGGGATGATCAAAGGCAACTGTAAACACTAAGCTTGTAGTAGAACTTAATCTTACGATTACGTCTACCATCATTTGAGCTGGATGGAAGGAATATGATGAAAACTAAAATTCTACACTATTTACTTCAATATTCTTTTTAGATCGTGTTTCATCAAAGAATAAAATGTATCAAATAGATTTCATGCAAGAAAAATGACGTCCAGCAATTGAATCTTTTTATTCATCTATGTTGAAATGTTATTTCTTCTTAATCTAATAACTAACATAATCATCTCTCGATTCAGAAAAAATACTGTAAATCTCGTCGTAAAAATTCTTACATCATTCATACTGTTCATTTTGATTTACGAAACCTTCACAGAATCTAAATATATTCGAGTGGTAGGGTAAAGGATGTGGTTGATATTCTTAAGGCTCCTGTCAATACCAAATTTAATTATCCAAAATATGAAGAAGAGAAAGATTTGATCTCTAATGAAGATCACAAAAGCGTAAGTTTCTTTGAAACATATGTCTTGTTCTATGTTAATTATATTTCTTGCTTAATTTCTTTCTTATTCAAATTCTAGAAAAATCATCTACAAGTTACATAAGTTACTTGTTATGATATAAATAAAAATATTGAAAAGCATTCTCGGATTTTTTCTTCTTCTTATCATGTATTTCTTATTGTAGATTGTACTGAATAACGACGAATCAAATGCGAATCTTTTCAAAGATAAGCCAACTTCAACATTTGACTTGTTAGATCTCTTGTACTCAATGATTGTTTGGTATAGCATAGTTTTTTTGTTCGTTTCCTTGTTTTAATTCAAATCAATGCATAGATATAAATGTGTAGAAGACGATCAGCAACAATCCGATTATACTTTAGACATAGATTGAAGAAAACGAATACACAAAGGGTTAGATAGTACACGCACAGAATTGATGACGAGCATAACTAGGTGATCCCGACCGGCTTCAATGGATTTTTTTCATAGATAATACGTTGTGCCCAAGAAAAAAAACCCTAAGACAATTCGAATGTTATTTAAAATTTCACCAGGATATTCAAATTCTATTGGTTCCTCTAGACACTTTGAAGTTGTACGGTACATATGTCTGATACGGATAGCAAGAAACCGAAAACTTTCATCATAAATGGATGAATTGTTCTCGACATATTTAACTTTACAATATTCATATATATCGTTTACAATCGAACCAGAAAAGTTATGTTCAAGATTTTTCCATCATAAATACTATCGAGTTATAATATATCATCGCCGAAAACCAAATACATGATGTATAAGATAAGTTGGTCAAATGACTTTGATGTAATATTTTGTTAACAAACGTTTATTACTATGATGTTTGTCTCGCAGAATGTTTCAGGTCAAAAATCGGAAATTAATTTTTACTATGTGCTAAAGGTAGAACAATAGTTATATTATCCTAGAAAACATTTTAAAAAGACTACACTATTTTGATAAAAATATTAATGAATCTTCTATGCTCTTTTAACAGATTCAACAGTTTATTAGCGACTATCCAACGTATATATTACACATCCGAAAAGAATTTCTCACTGGGAAATATTGTGTAGAAACGTTTGTGGGAAAATTCATTTTATTAAAGATTCTTCAATTAAAAATATGGAAAAAATAATATGTCACCATTATTCATTAAGAAGAGTGCCAACAAATCGAGACTTGCTATTTTGAGGTTCCTTGCCATAAAATGTAACAAAAAGAACATGTTTTTCTACCCTTGTCAAAATGACCTGGGAATTTTCAAATTCTTCATCATGTGTTGAAGAATTGTCTGGTAACAAATTTTGATCTGCTATAGTTTGCAGAATGTCACTCGATGTGTTCTTTCAAGTGAGACTATTATTCATTTCAATAAAAGAAGACTCATGCTTGCTTCTTGAATAATTTTTGACAAGAATATGATTGATGGGTGCAATTTTCGTCATTGGAAAGAGCAGATTCTAAAGAACAAGTAAGCTGCAGCATCAAAATATTTTGAAAGAATGCCCCCTTCACAAGACATGGCATTTGTAAAATGTAGCTATGCATCGTACTCAGCTAGCAAGGTGCAATTTCACTTTTAAATAGAAAGATCATGGTATTCAAGTGAAATTTTCAGGACATGCTGTGGGTCACCAGACATGTCTCAAAATTCCAGAATTTGACTTTTTGGAGATGGGTCTAAAACTTCAGGAGATTTCGTTCTGTTTCTGAAGGAAAAAGCAAAAGATTTCAGAGTTCATATAGCAGACATTAGCCTACAATATGGATAAATATTGTTTACTGGTAGTAGAACACTAACTTTAGTTCACGATCAATAATGAGCGATTTTATTTCTTATAGATATTATTCATTGATTTATTTATATTTGTTACTATATAGTTTGAAAACATATATTTTATCATTCTTCTCATATTACTGCTTTTATTTGTGGCTTCTATCCACCGTCCACCCCACTACTGTCTCTTCTATTGAATTATCTAATTCATATTCTAGATCTAACTATGGTATATTTGTCTTTGGTAATCAATGATTCATTTGCGGAAGCTCACATCACCTTGGCTAGCGCTCCACCAAACTTTGATCATACAAAACTATTAAATATATCAACGCGCTTATTCAAATACATAGCTCATTTCTGAATCAACATATGCCATCGTTAACTTTGCTAGTGCTCTGTTTTCTTTCTTCAACGCGTTTCTTTTCTGGGCCTTTCCTACCCCTATTTATCATATCTAATTCACTATGTATTGTTGTCAAACAATAAATTTATACTCAATTTGAGCATGGCAAAATGATTAAAATATTAATCTAGATGAATAAGTTATTGGTTGTCTTCATAGAGTATTCATATTTCTTATGTGTAGGTGTCTTATCGTTTTTGAAATGGACAATAGTTTCAAACTATTCTATTATACTGATCGGACCAACTCAACCTATCTTGTACACCATATCTTCCGTAAGTTGGATATGATACCCGATTAAAAATATCAAATAAGAAAGCATGAAAAGATAGCCCATCATTGATAACGTCTATGTTTTGTAAAATAGATTCTGTAACTCTTTTCGTTTTTTAGAAAAGTAAACTTTACTGAAAAATATTTGACTGTTACAAAAATTTAAATATAGACGCATCGTATAAATTTTGCAACGTCTATACGTATGCACTGTATGAAGCGTTCGATTTATTCCTAAAATAGATTTCTATATCTATGCTAGAAATATCAACAATACTTGGTGAGATATTTGATTGATCAAAGGTAGTTCTGACTTTGACTGGCATAATGCCTCGTAAATGTCTACGGGAATCTACAAAGAACAAGCATATAAGAATTCAATATCTTCGTGGATTCTCAATATTCATGCAAATATTTTAAGGACTTTTATAAAGACATTGTGTAATATCTATGGACGACAATTTATTGCAATCAGTATGAACTAACGTGGTAGTCGATAGACCATACTCTATGAAATATTCAGTACACAGAATGTAAGTATCGGTACACTCTAAAAAAAATAAGAGCTTTACCGAACCCCCCAAAAAGGTTCGGTAGATGACAAAAAGCTTCAAACTGTGTTGAAAGTTCCAAAAAAAGAATGAAAAAAAATACACGGAACCTTTAATGGATCTGACCTTGTGCCCGCAATCAGACCCTTTTTTCTTCGAAACCTTTTTAAGTTCGGAAGAGCAAAAAACAAAAAGGTTTCGCAGGCAAATACGAAACTCGAAAAGTTTCGTATTAAATATAATGTTTTTTGCGAAACCCAGTACGAAATCATGAGGTTTACTACGAAACATTTCGAGTTTCGTATTTGCCTACGAAACCTTTTAGTTTTTGCTCTACCGAACTAAAAAAGGTTTCGAAGAAAAAAGGATCTGATTGCGGGCACAAGGTCAGATCCATTAAAGGTTCCGTGTATTTTTTTTTCATTGTTTTTGGAACTTTCAACACAGTTTGAAGCTTTTTGTCATCTACCGAACCTTTTTGGAGGGTTCGGTAAAGCTCTTATTTTTTTTAGAGAGTAGGTCTTCTGCAAACAATGTAAATATCAGATAAGAAATAACTATAGTATCCGTTGCTTAAGACCAGAATCTGAGCAACAAACACAGTGAAAATGATTTGGTTGAACTCTATAACTATACGAACTTTAATTTAGTCATGCCTGTCACAAAATAGCAATTTTTCACTCATTTGCATTCTTAGTAATCATTGAAGCAATGTTCGATTGGCAGTTTTCTATGTTTTAAATGTAGAAAACAGTCAATCTCTGTAATTAGTTTATTTAATAGAAAATCCTTGAAAATTATAACTACCATGACCAAAAACAGAGAGATTGCTGTATTGATCCAAGAACAAACTCATAAAACTATTCAACTGATGAACTTCCTATTCCAAATGATCTTTGACGATGATGATTTTTTTTTAGTACCTATATTCGATTTCATTGCACAACAATGCTTGCTGTTAATTGAAAATGAGATCATGCATCAACAACTAAACTGGGTCCATTTGCATTAAACAGCTTCCCAAGAGTTAATTGGAAGTATAGTATTTTTCATTCCCTTGAACAAACGTTAATCTATCTTGGCCTGTTCGAATATTGACAGTAAAGATGTGCTTGACATTGGCAATGAAACATAAAAATAAATGAAAGGGCAAAAATTGATACCAATGTTTAACTCACATTCAACCTGCAATGAATCATCGATAATTTTCTTTTGTTTTTTTGTAAACCATATTGCATTTGAATGTTGAAAAGTTAAGATAGGATTAAATTCAAGTTCTATCGGTAGGTGTCAAACGAGAAATTCGAAATGACTAACTGTGTACAAAAATAATTTCAGAAAACATTTTTCTCAGATTTTATTCTATGAATTTATTCATGTAACCAACGTATCAACAAACATAATAAATAACATGCTTGTAACCAATAGATCTAACAAAGTTTTCAGCAATAATAAAGAAAAAAACTTCTATAGAATGCCGATGATTCATGTGCAACTATGCATATGTTTATCTTTGGAAAATATTTCAATTGTTTTCTTCTTTTTACAGAAGATAATTTATTATCATCTTGTATTTTTCATATCAAAAGAAAAGACACAAAAAAAAATGAAATCTAAATTTACATGTAAAGTCGATGTGTATAAATTCAATGGTCTATTATTACTACTATGATATAAAAAAAAACAAATATTAAAAATATGTTTATAATTCAACGGATTCAGATAAAAAATCTTGATTAACAGTTATAAAACTGTCACATGATGGATAATTTCGACGATGTAAACTATGAGCAAGACTATGATCTTCAGGAGTTGCTAAATGTTCGGCTACACGTGCACGATATTCAAAATTTTGATGTAATGCATGTATTGATGCTTGACGATTTAATATATCAAAACCAATATAGGCTACTTCAAGCATACTTAATACAACATATGTAAACAGATTTTCTCCACGTACAAGACGACTTTCTTTATTACATTTATATATATTTATATGATCACGTTCGTAAAGAATAACCATTAGAAGTGTATGTAATGCTAATGTTAATAAAACTGATAATTGTATAGCACCATACCATGTTATACCTAAATCTTGACGAACCTTCGTATTTTCCCATTTACGAAGTATAATAATAAATAAAAATAAATAACACAGTACAATAATCGATATAAATATTAAATGCATTAATTTAAGTACACGTAAATCTTGATGTTCATAGATACAATGATTTACTTTTTTAAAACATGAATAGATTTTTGATGATATATTAGACATATGTGGTATTTCATTGTATGTATTATATAGGTGAATTTCTGGTGCACGAACATGAAGACTATTAAAAAATAGAGCACCAGCTTCGACACAAAAAAGAACGACTATAAATTTTGGATCCATAGTTTTTTGTGGAACAGTTGGAAGACTATTTTGACTGTGTTTTAACATTGATAATATTCTATGATCTTCCATTTTTATTTTATTTTGTGTTTCTAGAAAAAGAAGAAAGCGAAGCATCGACATCAGATGTGTATTACTTACAATACTGGATAGTTACCAACATTTCCTCTCATTTTTTAAAATAATTTAATAATATCCTGTTGATTCTAATCGAAATGTCTCATTTGTTTCAAAGGTTATCATATCCATAAAGAAAAAGAAGACTACAATTCTGTTTGACTTAGTTTACGGCTAACAGTATCCTCGAATGTACGCGAACATTTATTGATTTTATATTACCATTCTGATACAAAATTACCGCCGCAATTATTTGCATATAAGTTGTATATATATATATATATATATATGTATGTACGAGAAAATATGTTTTTTCTCTAAGCTATTAAACATGAATGAATCAAATTTTGCCGCATTTTTTTTAATATTTATATAATGTAAAGCTGTCCTGTTTGACTACATATTTGCTTCTGATATACCTTAAGCAATTGAAAACATGTACAGACGTCTAATAATAAATAACAAAAAATGAATCGATAGTAAGTATTTAAACAAATCAGAAAAGAATATGAAGATATCGTTCCATGACGTGTTGCCTTTTCTTTTCTCATCGTAGAATAATTGTTCTAAATTTAAAGCAAAATATGATTCCAATCTTCGTTTTTGATATTCGATCCCTATGAAGTAAGTGAGTTCATCGAGTAAGCTCATATGTATATATATTGGTCAAACAAAGAGAGATCCAGGCGAAGAACAGATTAACAATAATGAGCGAGAATGATACACATTCACAAGAAGTCACTCAAAGATAGAGATAAGTTACAAGTAATCAATACATATTGATGAAAAGAGACATTGCAACATGAAATATCTACAGTCAATGAATACGATGTTTGAAGTAGTAAGTTTTATTATATAGTAAATATTTGATTACAGATCATATTGATTATGATGAATACTGAGAATGAATTGATAATTAATCTAGATGCTGTTCATTGTTTGATCGAATTAAATTCATGATGAATTCAACACTGATGACTTAAATTATAGAATCGAAATCGATTATGTGAGTATAAGTAGTGACTTGTTTTGGATTAGATCGATCGTTTTACACTTATTAATTCTCTTTCACAAATGACTTGATTTCTGCATCGTTAAATAATTCAAGGTTCTATTTCCAAGGATACACAAATTTAAGATCGAATAGAATCGAGTTTATGTTCGATCTCTATTCTAAATCAATCAAATATCATTTAATCCTCGCAGTATTATAACTGATTAAACATTCGTTGTTCATTCTGTTGTAAATAATGCATGAATATTCATTTACATTTTTCATCGCACTCTATATCTTCGGACTAGTGTGAGATAATCGATAGTTCAAATTCTCAAAGATTACCATCGTTTTAAATTGACAATTATTGGATAAGAAAAATTTAACATTTTTTTTCTCTTTTTATTCGTTTGAGCTCATTCTGTTTTTTTTAGAATAGTTCATGAAAAAAATGACTCCGTGTGAAAAATCCCTGAAAAAGAAATTTTCATTGAGTACTGAATGAAAAAAAATCATTATGTGCAGCACTATACAAGTGAGAGAGTTTAAAAGTTATAGAAAAAAAAAATCATCTATGATTGATTGGCAAGAAATAAAAGAAAACAAAACAATTCATCAAACTTTAGGGGCTTCGATATGACTCATCATTCTAAATATATCTTTGTATTCCAGTGGAATAATTACATTCAAATGATGGCTGACAAGAGAATAGACTGACACAAAAATATCTCTGGTGCTCTATGTACTTCTATCGTCTAGATTAATTTTTTTAACATGAACATTAGGATAAGAATTTTCATGATAGCATATCAGTAAAAAGATGATACATTCACGTTTTTAATAGTTATACTTGCCAATCTTAGAGTATGTGATAAATAATAAAATGAAATTTGCGGTGCAGACATAGCCATTTCAATGGTATCACTGATAGATAGAAGTAATCTATCATATGTCTAGAGATGTTTTCATATATGGAATGAAAGTTGTTATAGTTTCTCCTATATTTTGATTCGCCATAGACAATCATATGGTTGTGTTTGATATCGATTGAAGTCTGAATAAATTGTAGTTTTAGTTATATATAAATAAAAGGAATATGTGTTTTTCTTTCTTGTTAAGCTAGTAAATATTCTGACTATGTTTGTTCTAATCCAACAATAGTTACTGTTACAAAAATTTTAAATTTTTTATTTATTTAGGATCAATAACAAGGGAAAAAAACATGCATTTCTTTGTTAATTTATTTTACGTTGTCGAGTTACTTAAGTGTTCTTTTTCTTCACATTCTTTTTGAGTAAATATTCAATATTTCGTTATACATCTCTAAAGAAAAAAAAACAGCTCGTCACATTTTGTGTCCAGAGACAAAAAAAAAGAAGTAATAACAAATTTTTTATATGACATTATGCCAAAACGTCGAATACAACGTCCATCAGAATATCGGTATTTATACAAAAAAAAAAATATATATATATATACATGTATCACATTTGTATATTTGTTTTTATGTATACACAAATGCATACATGTAACTATACTTAACAGTGCTTTTTTTTCAGTATTTTGGTCATTGGTGATGCAGGAGTAGGAAAAACGTCTCTTATTGCACGTTATGTTCGAAATGAATTTCCTTGCCGTAATTGTTCTCATACGAATGCCGATGGCTCAACCGTTTATTCAACTGTAATTGATGGTAGTGACTGTACTTTAATATTTTTTGATCTATCAACAATACATGATCTTCAAAAACTAAAATTCTCTGATACAATACCAACAGCATGTTTAATAGTATTTTCTATAACAGATCAAAAAAGTTTTTCAAAATTGAATCATTTTCAAGATACGATACGTTCGAAATTTCCGAATACATTAGTATCAATACCGATTATTATTGTAGGGAATAAAATTGATCTTGAACAAGACCGTGTTATTAGTCAACAAACTATTGATAAGTTAAAAGCAAATGGTTCTGATGTGTTTGATATAAGTGTTAAAGGAAATGTTGGAATTTATGATGCAATTTATACAGCAATGAAACATATACAATATGAACAGCACTATCGTTTAGAAAAAGTCAAACCAAATAATGTTTGTGCTTGTATACTAACATGAAAATTGTTTTTATTGAATAAAATAAAACGAATGAATTAAGATACAATGAGAAAAAAAGCGATGTATTGATTTGTATGTATGCGTTTATGTTTATATATCTAGTTAAGTTTTCCTGTCGATTGTTCTTCTTTTTTTTTGTATTAACGAACAAATTGTGTTGATGATCTTGCTGCCATTGCTTGTGGTAACATTACAAAATGTTTATAAAGTGATTGAATGTATGTAAATACACATTTCCAGTCGGGTTTATCACCCATCTCAAGCATATCATTTACGTCGAGTAAAGGTGCACATCCGTTATCACTGTTGATAATAAATTTTTATTTTATTTAGAATAAAAAAAAAACAAAAAACGAATGCACGTGCTATTTAACTTACTCGGCAGCTTTGAAGGCTATTTCAAAATTTCTTCGTCGATCTTTTGGATTAAGTGCATCATAATTTATTGAATTCGGCAAATAATGATGAACTAAAGCACAAAATGCCATACCATCAGCCCATGATGATGAAAAATTTGTCACATTGACATGCTTAACAAATAGAATATTTTCCAAAGAAGATAGATTACGGCAAATAAGCAAATCTTACTTTGTAACCTTTCGTTGATTGTTGACACCAACCAAGAAGACGTTCTTTGATACTCGATGGATTTGTTGGAGCACCACCTGTATTTTCGCTAGTAATCAGTGTTTTTAATATGTAAAATTGGAAGATTTTTCTATGTCATAATTACCTGGTTACTTTTCCTGTGCCGCCAGCAGCAACATCTTTTTGTTGAAACATAGAAAAAGCTGCCTTTGAACCACTAGCAGCATGAGCACCTCCTTGATATTAATTAGAAAATGTTTAAATAATTCAAACAGCATTTATTTTTAATTAATCGTACCTCGAACTAAATTTCGAAAAACAAAGTTTTGTTCGTAAGAAAGCATATATTAATAATCCTAGTTTTTTTTATAATCTTCTTACCATTTCTACCACTCATGGTTATATTTATACCAACTAAAGAAAATTAATGTTTATTAAAATATCGAGAAATGAATTTCAAATATATTCATATCAATTGAGTTGAAAGAAAAATCAAACTTTCTAAAGGCAAGTTAATCAAAGGAGCGAATAATACGCATAATTAAAACTGTATCAACTCAATTATTGAGTTATATTGAAAGGATAACGCTCCAGGAATAAACAAGCATCGACTGATACCTATCATCAGGAATGAGAAGAATACAAGTACATTGGATATTAAGAGCACCAAATACTTGAACTCTAATTATTGTGTGCAAAATAAAAGAACAATTTTAAATTTCTCGCATGTCTTTCTAAATTGTATGACTCTATTTTCATAAGCTACAAAATGAGACTTACGTTATTCTCGTTCTAATCAAGAAAAGTCTGCTTTCAACTGTACAACATACTCGAGACATATAGGAAAGAATCTGATAGGTCTTTTGCTATCGGAAAGGCGGAGGCACTTGGCAATCAGCGTCACTAAAACTGTCCCGAATGTTTTTTTTCTTCTGATAACTCATAGAATAACAATTATCAGTTGGAAGGGGAAAAGAAAGGAAAAAAGAGTCAGACATTCGTTGTCTACACATTTTTCCCCTGTTATTTTAGCAAGAAAAACACACAAACACTACGAAGATATCGACAAAAACTGTATATGTCCCTTATCATTTGCCACTTCTATTTTTTTTTCTTCTTTCTTCGTCTTCAAGATGATTATAAACAAGAGAAAGGAAGACATGGGCGTCATTTATCCATCGACGCAAATCGACAAATGCTAGAATACCAAACAGACATTCATATACCGAGGCAACTCGAGTTTTAGAAGATGTTTGATAATAAATAAAACTGATTACGTAGATTCAATAATATTATTCTTCATCGAAATCCTTGACTTTCAATAATCTTCTATATCCATCACATATGTATAAATATACATTTAGATAATGATTTATTTCGTCGAAGATAAAATACAACAAAACGAAAAAAAAGAAAGGAAGAGAATCTTCGAATCTCATCCAATAGCCCACTTTTCGTAAATGAACATGAAATAATTACATCATAGGCAAGAATAGATAAATATATATGCATACAAAAAAAAACACCTGTTTTGTTTACCCTTGACCAATCAATTGTTGTTTTTTTATTTTTTAGTCTTATCACTTTAATAAAAAAATTGTTTATGCACAACTTTATTACACTCGTATACATACATAGATGAATAGATTCAATTTAGTTCTCAGTAGTCGAATATTTTGAGTTCATAAAAAAATAAGCATGCATTATTAACTATACAGATAAAAACGAAATATATTTTGTCCCGGCGAATAAAATTTCGTAAAAATTAAACAAAATAAAACTATGCTGGAAAATATATAATTTACAATGTGTCGAACATTGATTGTTTACTGTAGTTCTGGTGCTGGAGGATCACGATTATCGCGAGATGGGCCCTAAATTTAAGAAAGAAAATCATATCTTGTAATATGCATCACATGTTCATGCTTACTTGATTACTTGGCTTGCCAATGGTATTACGATTATTTCGGAGTGAACCAGGTCGAATAAGGAAAAGTAAAAATGCAATGGCGAACCATATGACTATCATAAGATACACGTTTGACATGCCTGTATTACCACGGTCAACATTTTGTGGACCTGGCACTTGAAATCAACAAAGGCATAGTTGTTGAAAAGGAACCTTTACTCAATATCGATCTTACATGGACCAGTAAAACATTCAGTATCGGTACACGTGGTTTGTGCATTTCGAAGTATATCAATTAAACGGTTCATGGCCCGTTCATGATTCATTTGAAGCGCATGCTAATTAGTTTAAAAAAACAATTAACATTATTTCAATAGCAGTTCAAAGTTTTCTTACGATGCATTCACATGGATCAAATCCACCACTGCCTAGATTACCACCTGCGCCATCCATTATCTATCACGAGACAGTGATATAGATGAGAATATACATATATATTGATGAAATACTTACTATAAAAGGAAATGGAATGAAAATAGAAGAATTAGTAATAATATTTGTATTGCCAATTATTGACTCGAAATAATCTAAAACGAAATTTGATGGGTATTCAAATGAATGTAAACGGTGATATTTTCGTTTGATAGTCCTACTCGTTTAACCTAGTTATAAAATGAGGGATTGAGTACTTATTTAAAGTAGAAAATATGATGATGAAGAAATGCATTATCATCGCCTAGCAAATTTATTTTAACCAATCACTAAGAGACATGAATCGGGTATCTAACACCAATAGAATCCTAATGAGAAGGATTTTCACGATAGGTATCACCACATGTCAACCATTCTTATAGTACAGAATATCCATATATTTATCAGATATCATAGGTTCTGTTTGTGAATTCCGCAATTATTATAAATTATTTTCAACACGATATGCTCCCCGTATGATTCAAACCAGAGTGAAAGCAAAGTATCCTAGTATGCTATATCAAAACCGAGGAAAATAATTGTTAAATCCACTAAAACTAATAGAACTGATTGTTCTGCGCCTATGATAACAATGCTGTTGCATCTGAGTGCTCTTTACTAGTCACAGAGTCTAAATCGATCCCGATTCTTCGACAATTTTTACTCATCATAATAGATATTGGAACAGTTTTACGGTGAACGGAATTTTCATTCGGAAAAAGTTTAAAACAATAAAAGGAATGGATTTTTAGAGCAAGATTTCCTTAGAAATCTCTGAACTCATTGTGGAATTCCTATCAATTTCCTTGGACAAGTAGATTTCAGAGAGAAAGAATCTCTTACATTTCATAAGGAACTCGTATGTGTGATGCATTCACAGCTCATCTTGACAGTTACTTCCCCTAAATACTCCTTGAAAAATCACTGGAAATGTTTTGATTAGAGTCATTGCATGACGATAAGAAGAGACCATCATCTAAGAGATCAATATTAATTAAGAATTAGTTTTAAAAATTGAGCAATTCATTTACACCAAAACTGTCATCTATTTTCTGATGCTAACTTACTAAGAATATACTCTTAAATTGACACATTCACATCATTCGAATGTTTGAAAGGAAAATTCTGAAATTCATAACTTGCTCCAATGTAGTTAGAAGAATAATCGATATTTGATGAAATCAACGAACTACACTATCTAGCCGACAGTATACAGATGCATGCGATATGACAATGCATCACATATCTAATGTTACTTCAAACAAGAAAAATAAGTATTGTTGTTATTTATACTTGACAACTAGTCGTATGATTTTTGAACCGTTGACATAGATTCAAATTTTTATTTTTCAAAAAGAGATGAAGATAGAATAGTATAATATTTGTCACTATATGGTTCTGAATGAGTCTTTGTATTTAATACCCAATCGAAGGTTGAATCGAAAATGTCTCAAATTTCAGTTAGAGATTTACCAAGCAATATTCACGTGAATAGAGCAAGCATAAAAATGTCAAAATAATCAATAGCAAGACAAGTACTAGAATTTTGATCTCTTTTCAACACAATTCAAATATACATAAGGCATGGCCTTCTTTGTTACATTCATAATTTATTTCATTTATATAACCATTCGTCTGCATAACCGCGAATGTGAAATCAAACATATTTTCATCATCGTGAATTAATCAAGCATGATGACTTTCATCGAGGTTACAAAAGCAATAAATAAAAAGTATTTATTAATAGAAAATCGAAACAAAAAGAAGAATATCTAACTTCGTCACTTGTGAAATACCACTCGAAAAAAATCGTACTTTTTTTTTTTTATCTCTCGAAACTGATTATTCATCGTAAACAACACGTATATACACCTTTATTAGAAAAATTTTTTGATAAGTATGTTATTACGAACTGCAGCGTTCACCTTCGAAAAACGCTTGCTAAGAGAAAAATTTTTGATAAATACTGACAAATCATAATTGAAGAACACACCGAATATAAATTAATACGAAAATTTCAACTAATCTTAGCTGTAGTCTGTTCAATCGTCTTACTACAGAAATATGTATATATCTCTGTAGTTTATTTCATTCAATTCATCAAACAGCACTATGAAAATCGTGTACTTCTAATGCAAAACGAAAATGTATATTTAACTAAGATTTAGCATACATGCGAAGTTATCTTTATTATTGTTCGATGCGCCAGGTGACGGGTGTTTTTTAGCGATTATCATACTAGCCTACGAAAATAAAATATTGATTTTTTAAAGGAAGGGTATCAGCATGTGTTTCCCGTCATATATCTGACATTATCCAAAACAAGAGAATACCAAATGTCTTTTATCTCAAGGTTGTGATTAATAAGCTAAAAAGTATTCTTTCATTTGCATTTCACACTGTATGACGTCAAAAGGCTTGTGACCTCGTCTTGCATTGTTGCCATTGTTATTTCTCGACAAACATTCATTTCAAGTTCTTACACAAAAGAAAACCGTTTTTTTGTGTTTAGTTGAAAAGAACTATGACTGATGATAAATAGATTTTTTCTATTACGCATCTCATTGAATGAGTTGATGATGTTCGACGTAGGAGCGCAAAATACTTCTTCTATATTTTATAGTTGGCAATCAATGTCGGACAATAATTATGGTTTCATTGAATTGAATTTCATGTCTTGGGAGACATTATCGTCGAATGATCTCTGAAAATTTTACTCCTAGAAACTTCGAATGAAGAATAATCGATTGTAAAAATTTCGAAATTTTTCTTCTCATCACTAACGATTGCATTTGGATTGGTGTATTCTCAATGTAATGTTGAAAATTAATGTGCTTAAAATCTGAATGTTACAATGTCTTCTGAAATACTCATGTAAAACATGAATGAATCAATCATGCCACTGATAAATCACAGTTATGTTAAGACCACTGTGCACGTTGTTCTACATTCGTTACATCCCTGATTCGGTGTTCCTTATTCAATGATAAAAATTGAGATTTACATGTTGTATTTTTCTTGCAAAAATTCTAAAATCGAGATTTCTAATTTACAAAATATAATTTTTGTATTCAACAATATTCTAAATACCGAAACATTCTCACGAATATTCTTATAAGATAGACATGATTTTACTTGGTGATAAACAAAAATAAAATAAATCATTCATCCGGAATGCTTTTTTTCTTCATTCTCATCACTATCGTGTAAATAACGTGCCCAATCGATAAGATTCATCCATTCTTTTGTCATGTAATGAAAACTAATCGATTGTGTTGAACAACAATCAAAACCTGGATAGGATTTCAAATTATTATAATCTAAATACCATTTTGGAAGATCCATTTTATACATAGTAAGAAATTCTAATGGATAAAATTGATGATGATGACCATCAATAGCACCATGTAACGTTACATCTAAATGTTGTAAACATCGACTTACATAGACATCTTCCATTCCTGGAACGTACCATTGTGGACAGCTTGTTTGTAGATTTGGTAACATTCGTTGAAGAGCAGCTGTATTAATTGCATAACCTGCACCACCACTCAAATGATGAGATGCACCATTTTTCGGCGAAAACAAATGTCCTAATGCTAACGGTTTCGCAGTATGAAAAAGTAATTCACGTAAATTTTCAACAATAACATATGTATCATCATCAGCTATGAATAACCAATCAAAGTCGTAAGGTTGTGTTTGTTGAATTATAAGATTAAGTGCATCAAATACTTTGATACTTAATTCAATATAATTATCACTTACATCCAATAGATTTAGAATAGGCAATGATAGATTATTCCATTTTGTTATATTGGTTGCCGTTAGAAATGCATGTTTATCGCATCGGCGTGCCCATGTTTGATGAATAGTTAACGCACGTGTAGCTAAATTCTCACCGAAAGTTTTTATAATACAATAGATTCGTTGTTCAGAAGAAGAATGAGATAATTTTAATCCAATTGTAAAGAGAAAAATAAAAATATAGTTGAATAAAGGCAAGTTTGTCGTCATTTATCAAAGAAGAAAAAGAAAAACAAAACGAGTGCATTTGTTTGCTTCAAACTATGTCAGTTATTTAAAAGTCAATAAACTGTAGCTTTTTTCTCTTTTACACTTGCAACGAAACGAACGACAACTTATATGAAAATAAATAGTAGTGAAGTTCGTATCTATGGAATTGTTCTTGTGTAACATACATCGAGTTTTCAGAGTAGTCGATTGCCTATTCAAATAATGATTAAGGCAAGCGTTCAGCATTCATTTTATTTTTCATAGAAAGAGTGCAGTGTCTAAATACAAAAAGAGTTAAACTAAAAATTCCTCTTGTTCTTTTGATACAAAAAGAAACTGTAGAACAAAACGCATTGGAAAACGATTTTGCAACCTTTTCAAAAAAAAAAGTTTTTATGGAAAACAAATCTGCACGAGTTCTCTATCGTGTATTTATATTCAAAATTGAAAATCGATTTTCTATGAAACAAATATTTCCCAATGGAAAACTTGACAAAAAAGAAAAGAAGAAAAACTTGCCGAATCATTGTTAACACTTTTCATTCTAAAGTTTTCGAGATACTATGTTCAATGAAAAAATAATTTCTATTCTTCAAAACATCGTTAATTAATTCAGGAAGATTGCAAATAACATCGAAAAATGTTGAATATAGAATAAAATTTTCAATACTGCTTTTTCTATCAATTCACTCTATGGCATTGTGAATAAAGTGTTCATCATAATTCATTTTTTTCGACGAAGAAAGATGAATCTTTGCAAATATTTTTGATTTTCGAATCGAGTTGAAAATGTTATAAGTCGATCTTGTATGAGACATCAGTTTTTACATTTAGTTTTAAGTGTAGATACAGTTAGATCATTCATTCAAAATCAAGGCATTTGAAAAAGAGAGAAGAAATTATTATTAACGAACTCCAGAGTATTCAACTGTCTTATGTTACAACAGCGCATCCATGATAATAACAATAATTCAACGTCATTCATAATTCCATTTACATTAAGCTGGAAATGTCGTGTCATTGATTACGTCAACAATTTCGACTGTAGTTCATTCATCTTAATGGGATACGACGTCAATCATAAATGCTAGAAAGTTCATGATAATCTATTTAAATGAATATGTGAGAGTTCACAAGATTTAGTCGATTCATCTAATTTAACTTAAATCTAGATATCATGATAGAAATCAATGATTGGAAAAAAATGCTTTGATATTTTGTAGTTCGATGAAAATGAATCGTTTTTCAATAATGCCGTATTTGATGGATAATACTAATTATTTTACATTCAATGGTTCCATCGATAGGAAATCTTCGTACAGATTCTTGGTTTTTTTTTTCGTCACTCAAGTGTATGAAGCGTCTAAAGAAACTTAGTTCATTAGTGTGAGCATTTCACGTTCTTTTGGAATATGTGCTCAAACGTTTTCTTTCGTTTAAAATTGTCTAGCTTTCAGTAAATGTTAGAATTGGATAAAAAATGTTGCCTTGGGTTAAAAGTTAAATCTATGAATTGTTTGACCAGGTCGTGTTACAGAATAGTTTTAACTTGATTTTCAGTAAAGCACTCAATTTTCTACAAAACTCTATAGTAAAGTCGTCTTGAAATGAAAAAATATATACATTCAAAACACAATCTTATATACTTGTCAAGAGTGCAAAAGTTTTGATTTTTAACAAACTACTTTTCATTTTCATCAGATACGATTGTGTCACTTAAATATAAATAAATGATTTGTACGAGGAATTTTTTTGACAGGGATTTATCATAATATTTCATATTTGAAAATGAACAGTTCAAAATTTTCTTTTCTAATACATTTGTGGACATAAGTCCCTACCCTAGATGATCTCAATCACTTCTAATAATGAAATCCTAACAATCTGTGCCCATCGACTTCGTCAATAGTGTAGATCAGAGATATAATTCTAATTCGTTATGAGGTGTAACCTGTAAAGCATAGCGTACTCAGACTTTTTATTATCTGCTACTAGATTCATTTTTGATATTTTTGAGTGGATCGGAAATTCAATCTTTAGTGGTTCTGTAGCAAAAAGATAAATATATGTGATCGAATAGTAGCCTCTAGATGTTTCCGAAGCCTTCACAAAATCAACATGATACCCATAGGTATGACATATCCCATAAATACATGATCGGTTTCTAAAATTTTCAAGCTTTAATGTTCGACTGCAAAGTTAGCGTTTCTATGAGCTGATGCTTCGTCCACTGAATTATTTACTACTCTCGTTCTTCTCTTAAAAAAACACGAGATGAATTCTTTTTTCTTCATAGGAGTAGTCACAATAACATGTCCGCAACACTAGAGAAGAAGGATGAACTTCAACAACATGAGATGCAATGCTACACAATGAACCATTATCTACCCTAGAACGTTCATTTTTTCACGAGATATAAAGTTCAGCCATTATTTATTCACATCCAGCATACGTCACTTTCTATGTAAGTAATCAACGTAGAATTTCGTTTCTGATCTACAATCGTCACGAAATGTATGCATAAAACTTTTCACATCTCTACCCTTCTAAATGACTGAGATTATTAATACAGTCGGGACTTTTGTCCACTACTGTCAATGAAAACAGTGAACGCTCTTTATAATTGACAACGACATAGTTGAATTTTCAGTTTTTATCTCATGCAACATAACAACTGAAATACACTAACCGCTTTTTATTTGATTCTTTCACATGCGACAAGACGGAATCGAACAATGTGTACTTCATTTCATGGATATTGTTTTAATTTTGAAATACGACTAATTTTATTTTATTCTGGTATTTTTTCAAAAACAACATATTCTAAAACATCATGCACAAGAAATGGGTAATGTTTGTCAAGTGTTTTCCATTGTGGTGATAGAAGAACTTCTTTTGAATGTAATTGAATAAAACGTAATATTATTTGTTTGAAATTTTTAACTTGCATTATATAATCTGCTGAATTATATTTTTCAAATGGACCCGTCATTGCTTGATGAACAGCAACTAAAAGATATGCAGCCGTATTCGTATTTAAATTCTGTGTATTACACATATCTTGTAAACATAAACGTGTCAATAAGCCAACACCAAACTTAATTGATGTATCGAATAAGTATCGTGTTGTTTCGAATAGTGTTAATCGTGGGAGATTTTCTAATGTATACTGATTGGTATAGAGAAAGAAGAACATTTTATCAAGAATCATCGTTGGAGTTTCGGAATAATCTTTAGTTAAATCTACATCTGATGAATTTGAATTCGAAAAATGTTGATGAAAATAAATTGAACGCGCTGAAATAATACTTTTATGTAAATTCCATTCATGATCATGATGACGTATTGTAACATCAGAATGAAGACCTGATCGAAATAAATTTAAAAGAAATGTAAAATTATCAGCTAAATCCGATGATCGTGTCGTTGCAGCGCTTGGAATTGATGCTGGTTGTTTATTAACTTGTATGGGTTTAAACATGAATGAACGTAATGATCGGACATGATTGTCACCTATACTTGGTAATGGTTGAACACTTTTCGATGATCGTAGGCGAACCGACGAATGCATATGATTTCGTAATGGTGGTAAAACACGACTTCCCTAGAACATAATACAATCAGTTGTATATTTTATAGAAACTATCCATAATCAGAGAATGGAAGTACAGGTTGAATATTTTTTTTTATGAAATTGTAAAACATATTTATAGACAATTAAAAATTTTTTATATGAAAATTAATCTTGTTCGACTTATCAACATAACATAGATAAACTATGCATAAGATAAATTGATTAAGAAGAAATCAAAACTCGATGGAAACTAGCATTGGAGATACTGAATGTTGTTTTGTGATCATATGGAATAAGGTATTGATCAAAGTTTATTTTAAAAATTATTCTCGATAAACTGACAGTGTATTTCTGTAATGTACATTGCTATGCTTTTTTTTGTAACTGAAAAAAAAATGCTTATTCGATCTTGCCGAAGAATTCCGTGTTTTTGCCTTTCAAAATAAATTTCAATGAAATATGTAATTATGAAATTGATTCTCGTTATTAATCTTTACTTCATGTTCTTGATACTGTCAGTTTGATATGTATTCGTACCAGTAGTATATTTGGATACAGATGAAAAATGACTCCTAGACGATCGATCAAGGATAGTTTCAAATTTTTTTAAATAAAAGATTGATCAGCATCTCATATACTGCAGTGATTTTCAAACAAAACATTTCGTCATATCTTACTACTAGTGATTCATCCCGCGATGATATTATTGACATTGTATTTTCTTGACTAGTTGGACTCTTTATTTTTCTACGTTCTATAATCGTAGATCTATTAAGTTGTTCTTTAAGTGGTTTTGGTAGAACGAATTCTTCTTTTCTACTAGTCATTTTTCCTGCTGTACTCAATGAAATGATTGTTGGTTCACCGGCACGTTTAATTCTAGTTAATATATCGAAGTTTTGTACTGGTTGAACGATTTGTATAGATAATAAAAGATAATCATGAGTTACAACTCGTCCATTATTTCTATCGAAATTTTGTTTATACCGATAAATATTGGCCGATAATTCTTCGAATGTAAAGAATTCAACGGTGTAATTATCCGTTAGATCTTCAATATCATCGATATAACGACGAAGAATATGATGTTCATGTTGACATACTATTTCAAATTTACCCAAATTCGGGTGAGTTGGATGAATAGATTTTAGTGTTACATAAAAAGGGATATGTCTATTGATTGTTGATGTCGGAGGATAATGAATAATGAGTTTCCATTTTTTCGTTGTCAGCGCATCCGTAACTTGAGAATGATTAAATTGAAAATGATCCGAGAGAAGACGACGATTATTGTGACCTAAAAGAAGTCGATAAGGAGATATATAAATCAAATCATGCTCAATTTTGTTTTGGTTCAAATATTCAATCAATGGAAAAAAATTTCGAAAATCACCAATATATTTATATTGCACAATAGATCACTCTCAATAATATGTACTACTAATTAGTTTATCGTAATTTTGAATGTTGAATCAAGGTTTTCGAAGTGACATACTCAAAAGTTTCGTGTTTGCATGATGACAAGCACACAGCTTACTTGCTTCACAAACGACATTGTGTCATTTACGATTTTACTGTGAATATAAAAATATCTGTGCACATGTGCACCATAAAGTATAATGAGAAAAAGGTTTCTGACAACATAAATACGGAAAATCACAGTCTCAGGTGCAACTCGATAAGTTCTATTCAATGATATGCGCATGTATCTAATTGATAGTTCAAAGTGTGTGTTTTCGACTGAAAGATGGCGCTAGAGAGTAAATCTAAAACATACCGCCGGATATAGATCTTATCGAGTCGTACTTGAATGCATGACTCTCGATTGTGTTTGAGAAGGGGGTGGATGGTAATATTCTTTGATAGAAAGTTTTTTCCGATCATAGAGCTTTATGTTCAACTCATCGTACTTTGTTACAGGTGTTCAGACCAGGACGAGGTGGCTAACTCTTCCAAGCTTGAGAACTTCTATTTTTTTGGTGTAGAATTTCTATTGTTTTTTTTAATCTTTTCTATAAAATCGTCAATCCCCAACTTTTGCTGAAATGTTTTAAATATTTAAATCTTATTGTGAAAGTTTGACTTCTCCATTCTTTATTTTGTTCAATAATATACTTTTCGATACGATATTATTTCTAGATCTTTATTGCATCACACTGACGTTGGCAGATATACTGAAAAGTGGCAGAGTAGCCTTGCCCCACCTCTATAGTGTTGCTTATGGAATGCTTTGAAAAGGCTTCTAGGCGAATATGAATAGCTTTTAGTGAAGTATGGTGCTAACTTATAAGCTCTATTTTCATGTCTACCTGAAGATTTCGATTGATTCATTTGTTCAATAATATGATTAAATTTCACTAATTTCCAATCAGCAATAAAACTTCTTGAGAAATCAAAAGACTTTGGTTTAGGTTCAATATCAAATTCATTAATAAATTTAACATGGGCAATAATCTTAAATTCATTTATATTAACAGAATCATCTTGTCGAATAGTATTAATTATATCGTCACAAAGTTCATCTTCAATGTCGAAAAATACTTTTGGTGAAATAAATTCATTTATAAATGATGATATAGGTTCGCCTTTTGCTAGAAAAAATGTATGATTAGGAAAAGTATTTTCTTTTATAATTTGACTCTCATGAGTTGTTGCAAACGATAATTTAACATCAGCATGAATACATTTATCACGGGGTTCCAAAAGTATAAGACCAATACGAATACGTGATGGATGTGATTGATGTTCAAAATATAATTGCCAATCAGACTCGAATGATTCGTCATAAGGAAAAATAATACTTTCAAGTTCATTTTCTGCATTAGTAGGATTTAAACGTCGTAATGCTGGTACTGGTATTAACCAATCATGATTAATTACAACGAAACGCTCTTGTAAACGAATTCTTGGACGAAGAAAAAATGGTTTCTAAAATGAACAATCGAACTAAATATGTCAATTAATGCATGGATTATTTTACTCTTTTAGCTGATTCTTGTACAAGACTAGATTCACTTTTTGACATATTCATCGTTCCTTTATTGAAAAATGCATACGCACAAGTTTTCAGTTTTCTTCTTTTACTAATACCATTTACTTCACGACAACGACATATCGAATGTCTGTGCAAACAAACTTAGTTACAATAGAAAAAAAGAAGAAAAAAAACATTGAAGATGAACAACAAATAAATGTTTAAGTAATGTATGTACATATGAATGAATTGCAATGTTGATGCGAAAAACTAATGGTAGATGTGAATATATTGATGTGATATTTTTCAAAGTTCGACAAAATAAGAAATGTTTAGAATTTTCAGTAGTTCTAAACTGATTATGATGCAATGTAGACATGACCGATATTCACAATAAACCTATGTTACAATTTAATATAATACTTATCATGATAGTCGAGTTGTAGACAATCGTAAAATATAATTCAATTCAAAGTTGTCTTTATTCATTAACAATTAAATTAGTATAAAATGAATACTTTGTTTGGAGTATTCAAAGAATGAAATTCGTTGTTGAAATTCAATATCTTATAAAATAAAAATCAATATTTTACCTCCGAATGGTAGTTGTAGAGAAGTCAACGGTGAAATAACTACAAATATAGACCCTTACTCTACCCATACTGTGTCAATAATGCTTGTTTTAGTGAAGAATATAGTTTCTAGTATCTATTTATTTTTATTTTCCCAAAACAAAAAAAAATGAGAAAATCTATAAAGATATTTGTATGAAAAAAAGTAGATCGAAAATAGATTTCTCAAAAATACCTACTTGCTCGCTAACTATAATAGTAATATCAATGACTAATATTTCATTCTTCTTCTACTGAGATATCGTTTACAAAATATGATATGCACTATGAACATCATTTCTATCTTTATCTCTAAATAATGTTCATTTAATATCTCTTATTAATCTTAAACTATTAGAAATATATCGAAACGCACGTTATTCAATAGTCAACACTTTCATCGATATATGCCATACAAAATATTTCAGAGATACATTTTTTTTTAAGAATAAAAAGAGATTCAGTTTTCGAATTTTAAAGATTATCGTTTTCACAGGCAGAACAATGAAAGAATGTGATCTCTTTTATAAGTTAATAGCACATAAAGTTCTCTACAATTGTCATAAACATAACAGTGAATCGATTTATTTAACTTTTTTCAATAGTAATTTTGCCGATGTCCATACGCGAAGATATTCGGGAGGTAAAGGGTCAAGTTAACATTTCAAACAATTTAACGTATCTTCCGATATGATGCTCATGAATTTCAATTCATTTTTGTTCAAAGATACACTTTAGTACTCTAGTACAAACGCAAACATGATTTGGGTGCATATTAAGATTTGATGGAGATAATGAATATTCTTGGTTATGCCTATTTTGTGAAACACAACCTGAAAGGAGTGTTGAAGTGTTTAGGGTAGAAATTTGGACCCCCCCCCCCCCCCCCCCCCCCCCCCCCCCCCACAGACCGTTACCGACAGGCGATTTACCCGTCACAGACCGTTACCGGCAGGTGATTCCCCCATCACAGACCGTTACCGACAGGTCATTTACCCATCACAGACCGTTACCGATAGGATTGAAGGCCGTCGCACAAGTGATAGACGGCCCCCAATGGCGTCACGGAACGTCATCGATCTATGGTACAGGATTACTGAATATATGTCACTAATTTCTGATGAGAGTAAATTAGCTCCTTCTTTATTCCAGATCTAGTAGGTCAGTGAGAAATCATGAGTAATTGGCTAGCAGGGTTCATGAAAGAAAGCAAGATTTCTGTGACTGATAAAAACAATTACATCGTGTTTCACATTTTTAATCCCGTAAGGGATTGCGCTAACAGCTTTTTAAATTCTTTGTTCTATAGAATCCTAGATTTTCGGAAAAAGGAACTATTCAAATTTCGACCTCAAACTCTATGCAATGGTATACGTTATTAATCCTAATGTTCATTAAAAGAAAATTCAAATATTGTGAAAAACTTCAGTTGAGTTATATAGAAGTGAAAAATTCATGCTTTATTCAATAGTTATGATGAAAATCTATGCTTTGAATTTCTCATATTTTGGACAGACATTGTTCAAGACGTGTCAATTTATTAGTGAAAGCTTGTAAAGTTAAAGTCCGCCTAAACTCACAGTTTTACTTCAAATTTGAAGTTTCATTTTTCTGATAACCTCGGATGCTACAGGAAACAATGACATATATTGAATCAATAAACAGCTAAATATGAATATCAATTGAAATGTTGATAGTTTTTCCAGTTTGATAATTACGAGAAAGCAAAGGAAGAAATGTTGGTTGTAACTGTAATCGATCAAATTTATTTGAGATGCTACAGTATAAACCGTTTTTGTTATCTACCGCAAGAAGATGAACAAATATCCACTGGCAATTTTTTCGAATGTAATTATATTTCATTATTGAAAAAATCCTATATTGACGACATCACAGAAACCATAGGCGTTCATTTATTATATTACAGTGATGAAAACTATTTTAAACCGATCTGTCAGCTTTGGGTTTTTTTCCTTTCTAAGAATTCTAGTTCAACTGAACTCTCATGTTAACTATCACATATATAAAGAGTGAGACAACTTAATTTTTCTACTATTTCTGTATTGACTCGTCGAATAAATTATCGACTTACATGACTTTCCGTCGACAAGTGCGCTGTCAAAATAAGAATCACACAACAAACGTTATTAATACGACAGATGAGCCTACACGAGTAGTTTTTGACTTTCACATTTCTAGATCATGTCAATGGATAATGACTCTATGACATGTTTGTATTGAGACAAAAAAATCGGATACGATTATTTTTCTTAAATGAGTTTTTCATATGGATCTAGAGTTTAATAGGCATGACTAAATTCTTTATGCCAATGTCAGTGAAGAAGTACAATCGAATGGCTTTGAAAACATTATCGAAGATATTAATAAAGAATAGGCTTCGAATTTTCATATCGAATGGTATGGCAAACTTTTTAGTTAACTAGTAGTTCATTTTAAGTAAACAACTGATCGAGGTTTTTCCTTTGTCAATGAGAGATGCACTGTGTCGTTCATTCTGATAATAACAAATTACATTACAAGGGCTCGCGAGCTGTATCATTCGCTACAGAAGGGTGACTTCAATGTAATAAAAAAGACCTTTTAATAAATGTCTGTTTTGCATTTTCACAAATGACGTATATGTTGTGTTAACTCAACGATCCGTCAACTATTTCTATTCATTTATGTATTTAAAATCAGATTAGTCAAATTTCATTGATGATTCATAGAATCTATCGAATGGTTTTGAAAAAAGTTCCAAAACGAAAGATTTTTTATGTTCCACAGGCATTAACCCTAAAGTGGGAAACGCCTTTCAATTTCTATCCTCCATGCTGTTTTTATACTAGCACACTTCAATCCAAATAGAAGAAATCGTTTTTTTTTTTTGAACAACAAATATAACTCAGGCCGAGAAGTACGAGCCGTTTCCCGCAGCAAAACACCTGAACATGCAGGGAAATTGGAAGCATGAATCTGGTGAATGGATTGCGCTGTCGGATTTATCAGGTTTTCTCCGAAATCTGCAGGAACTGGGTAAAATCAAATAAACCCAACCACCAGATCCGTTCACTAAATTTCTGGAGTTCGGGTGCATGGACGGTTTTATGCGTCTAGATCTCAATCTCAGTGTGTATTTTCAAATGATTCACACCCGTCAATATCGAACAACAATCTGATCTATTCTCTTTACAATCACTTCTATCTCGTTTTCCATTCGTATATGAGCAAGATGAGGTTTATTTTATATTTATTTTGGCTCTAGTTTTACGAGGGCTTTTTCTCTCTTGTTTAAGTTTATTTTGGACTCATTCGTGATGTAGTAATAAGATGCGAATAAGCTCCTTTCGTAATATTGGATTTAGATCTCTTTCTCCTTTTATTGCGAAAGGGGTGGCCTTTGGTGTCGCTTTCGGCTAAACAAAACTTCTCGTTCAGTTTCTGATCGGCTTCTTTTAAGTTTGTGGTAATGGTCTTTGAGTAGAGACATCGTCACTAAAAGTGTCTTCGCCATTATCATCTACATACACATTCGATTCTATTCCATCATCCATTCTTAATAAAATCGTGACCGAAATCGAAATTATTTTGAGTAAATCTCCATCTTCATTTTCAAATGGTATCACATAATTACAATCAATATAATTCAACATTCACATATTCGCTATTTTGAGATACTTTGCATAAAAAAACCAGAGTATCATCTAATGATTTGTTTGTAAAAACGATTCGCTACTGGATTCTCTATTTCAGATTTATGTTAGAAACACTGATCACATTGGGTTGGTTTTAGATGCCTAGAACTTGTCGTCATGAGTCCGTCTCATCTTGATCAGACTGTCTTGAGCCAATACGGTGACGATCACCTAGTCACGGCAAAATTGCTTAAGGGGATTCTGTTGGATCCAGAGAGTTCCAACTGAATCGGACAACTTGCAAATAATTCCTATCGGATCCAATGTGTTTCTAATATCCATGTAAAACAAATTAGAGTAACAATCAGATTAAAATCTGTGTTTCTTATAGAATTATTAATCGATTATACTCTGATTATTATGCTAATTTTTTTTACATGGGCAGGATCCAACGGGGTGATGCCAGTCGGATTAATCGTCCGCGGATATCGTGGGTGTGTGGATGTAGGCTGGCGTGTAGATGATTTTGGTTATCTCTTGTCTTGGTCTCGGTGTGTATTTTAAGAGGACTCACATCCACAACGACAATCAAATTCACACCCATTTTCAATATGAAACCAAATGTGGGTTATAGAAGATTTAAATAATCTCCAAAAGTATCTCATGAAAATTCAGTTAGATAAATCCCTTCTAAAATTCAATACACAACAGTACTTGAAGATGGTGCTATACCGTGTACGTTCGCAAGGTCGATAGACAAGATTTGATATTCACATATGGTTTCTCTGGTATATGGATCCTTCAGCAACAATCATCTAGTACTGATCACCTTTCGATCTGCTCGATAGACCCATTAGGGCATACAATAACTAGTGTATCAACACAAGGACCCTTATAAGGTTCTATAAAATTTGTTGAAACATGAAGAATTGTTTTGTAAAAAAAGGTTTTTGCAGATTTTGATGACCTTGAATATCTATTTGACAGATGGTAGTTAATAAGACTCTAGAAACGAAAAAAATCTTTGTTCATTTTTCATTTCGAGAGTGTTTGAACGTGATAAAACATAGGATATTGCTGAGTAAGAGTAATGAACTACTTTTTTTATATTTGTGTTTACGAATTATCCAGTCCCTATGTGAAAACATTTTCAATCAATTAACAATTAAATTCATTGTGGAGACCGATGCATATTTTTACAGACATTGGTTGCATGGCACATAGAAATATCATCGTCAGAATCATCATGATGGTTTACTTATCACAAAATTTCACTCAAATGTACTATTCACTAGAAATTATTGACACAAGTCTAAAGTCATCTTAATGTAAACATAGATATACGAAATCATCTTTCTGAGATGATATGATAACAATCAAGGCTATTTCATTAAGATCGAACTCTAGTTGCAATTTTTTTATTTCTATATGGAATGTAATTATAATTTCATTCTATGAACATAAAATGTATGGAAATTCTCTTATCCATAGGTATCAGAATGTGTCCCTTATGTTGCACTTCAAATCACATTTTGATTTTCCACCGTTTCGTCTCATAATTTGAAGTAAAATATATAAACCGATTAGATTTCATCAACGTCAGGAAGTTTTTTTTAAATTACATAAGTATGTTTTAGTACTTTGGAGACTTAGTGTATATTTTCATGGGGTCATTTACGGATACTCAACGGTTTTTTTTCTATTCTGTATGTTAAAAAATCAATTTAGAATATTCTCCAAGTTTGAATGCATACCATTGAAATCTTCGTGCTATAGTTTTTCTCGATATTTGTTTTATGTTCAATAGATAGAAGAATGTTTACTAAGGTATAGAAAGTAGACACAGGATAAAAGGTAAAAAATGAAATCCGATCATAAAAACGAGTACTCCTAAATCTGCTTCCTCACCAATAACAGCAACATTTCCAAGAATCACTTGTGAAATAAATAAAAACACAAAATAAGAACAAAAAGTACCTAGAAATAAATAAACTGTGTATGTCAAACGAACATTGAACGATTCTTTCGAAATAGAAGAAAAAAGATGAATCCATGAAAATCCAAAAAATAACACCACAGTAGCTAATAGAAGACAAATCATAGACAACGTCATTAAAGGTGGAGTCGGTTGTTTAAAATATCCGGTTGATAAAATCCATCTATAGAAAGCATTTTGACCATCTTCTTCAAATATATAATCCAAGTGAAAATGTAGTAAGCATCCAGAAATAGCTAAGAAATAGCAATGTTTGATTTTCAACGGTAATCGATTGATTTCTGTTTCATTATTTCTGGCACTATCAATAAGATCATCATTCATTGATGCTATCCATTTCAAAGATATCATTTTTCTTAAGAGTTTCGAGTACAATACTGCCATCACAGGAGCAATGAGCAAAGTGTATACAACATTATTATGAATCCAAAACATAGCCTTATCCGCTATGATCGGCAACATAGTATTAAAACATATTTTAATGAATGTCCCGATGTCTGGTCCAAATGATCCATTCAATGTTAATATTAGACAATGAACAGGAGTAAAAGATCCTTTTGTTGATATCATCAGTAAAACTCCAAAGCCTAATGAAAAACCAACATGAACGAATGGACTCGGCATATAGTTCTAAAGTGAATCAAAACATAACAAATCAAATCTTATAATCATTCTTCATAATCGAAATAAGAAAGAATCACATCACATAGAAAACCTTGTGAAGCTGTAACACATCTAAGAAACCTAGTTGACATTTAATTATTTCAAACGATTTTTTACATATATTTTAAATATAAAAAATTCTAACGAACGAAGGATTTCTACAGATTTTTATTTAAATGTACAAAAGTATTCTTTTGACTTAGAAAATTACCACCGAAATAAAGATATTCACTATCTCGAAATCTGAAGCATTTGTGTTCTTAAGTAAACCATTTATTGAATTTCGATGAAGAATTTATGAAAGCAAACTTACGCTAACTTTAACCCAATTCAAAAACAAAGATGAATGGTTTTTTTTTCAATAACGTTTCATAGGAATAAGATAGTGAGATGGGATTTTCATCGGTTGAAATGCAAGACCCAGACACATCCGCTCATGCTAAAATTTGATTAGTTTGCAATGCACCCATTGGCTGTATCCTCCATGAACATTTGGGTATGATATTCCGAAGCTATTTCTAAACTTATCTTCCCTTTCGATTTAGTAGTTCGATTAAAAATTGACGTTCTCTTTCGATCTACATCTATGTGTCAGTATTATTTTAATATTTTCAAAATGTAGACTAGATTAAGAATATAATCTGTAACTGAAATTGTAATCCAAAAACCAGTATCATCCTATGATTGTTTCCTATGGAATTTAAGATTAAATAGACGAAATCAGAAATCTTAGGAAAGTCCTTATCGCTCTTGAATGAAACAAGCTAGAAAGATGAACTTGGAGTAGATCCAAAAAAACATAGTCGCTCATCTTATTTTTCTTTGAGATGAATAATATTTTTAGATTGTCTCATTGCATGATTGTATAAATAAATATGTGATACTCACTCTATCGTGAACTTATTCAGCAAGTTCTAATTTCTTATTCAATAAAAAAAGATTTACTCTATGCACCAATTCGAAAGGCATATTTTACTTACAGACTATTGACTATCGATCGTAGAGAAGGAGAAAAACGTGTCAATTCTATTTAACATATTTTTTTCTTCTCTTCTTGACTAGCTATGACGTTAGATGATGGCATGGTGAATTTTTCAATCGACACTGCCTACCCGTTTGAAATTGTACATACTTTTACAAACCTTTATTTCATCAAAAGAAAACCTAATCTGAAGATATGAAAAATGAAATCGATTCGAGATATGCTTTTCGTGAATTTTCCTAGGATAGAATAAACTAATTTTATTAGCTTACAAATTGTAATCTTTTGGAAAGAAAATTAAGATAACTGATTGTTTCTCTCTAATGACTACCGATTGGGATGCAATTTTTCAATAAGAACCCACTGCCTAACATGATGTTCTATCCATTAAACTACTGTTAAAAAGAGTGAACATGAACATCAACTATGAGATTTAACGGCTGATAATAATAAAATATAACATATCCTAACTTTCTCTCGTTCATTCATTCAAAATGAGATATTTCAAGCTGTGTACCAATGTCGATATTGGCATCGCCACGTTGATACTAATCACAATAGTGCTTACTATATGATGGTTTCTAATTGTCCGTGTTTCAAATGATAAGTATTCATTTGCAATCACCTTTCTACTGTATAAACTGATCTATTTGATCGAAGGCAAATCAATACGTATGAAACCATTTTTATACAACTGACTATGAACACAAAATATAATGTCTATTCTTTTTTCGTTCTCCACATAAGTGATAGAGTATGAACATTACTCACGTATTATAGAGGTTGTTGTTACTCGTCGAACTAGAAATAAACTCTCGCTGTTCAGAATGAGAAGGTGTTTATAAATGTAGAGGTTAATTTTTAGTGAAAATTTTATCGGACGGATTCCGGACCAATCAATATTAAGAGGTATTCACAAATAGAAACACTTTACTGTACTTATTAAATTATAATTCCACAAAAAATCGAATCTAGTCAGTGCCATGAAATTTATATTTCATGCGAATGTGTATCATTCGATAGAATATTACAGGTTGTCCAAAATGATCTACTTGTTGTTTTTCTTCGCTTCTTACCACAGTTTCTTGCCTAATCTTTACAATGTATTCGTTTTTCTATTTATTATACGTGATTCAACAATTCACGACAATGAGAACTATCTATAAGACAAGTAATTATTAATCAAAACATCAACGGTACTCTAAAACTTTCGTATTCACACATGTACTTTTTTTGTCAAATCAGCATAAACGAAACTTTTAAACACACAATGTTGACTTCTTCTCTTCCATATGATGATAACCATCACCATTATCTAAATGTTGTTCATTGATTTGTTTTAATGATGTTTGTCGAACGGATCGAAAACAATCAATACATGGTTGAAATAGAAGAGTAAAAGTACGAATGAATGGTTCGAACATTTTAGAAAAAAGATCACTCGTATTCCAAAGAAGAATACCAATGGGTAAACTAGAAAACAAAAAAAAATTTCACAATATATTTTTTTTCATATTCATTTTCATGCACGATAAAAAGGCAACATACATGAACGCATTAAAAAGACCTGAGTAGAATGGTTTCATTAAAGTATCAGATATAATAATTGGTACACGAATTAGAATGGGTTTAATTAAACCAGCAAGTATTGTATGGATGATTTCAATAGGTATTGTAACACATACAGCTAATAGAATGCGTAAGTACCAAAATATACTTTGAATAAAATATGATGTACTATGCAGAAGTCTATTCATATAGAAACGAAAAACGACTATAAACGATTGATTTCTATTTTCAAAGATTAAAACATACTTATCAAGTCGTGTAGTTTTTTCTTCATTGAACGGTTCGTTTGTCCAATAATATTCTTTTCGAAGAGGTTCAAATATGTAGGATGGTTGATGTGTTTGCAAAAAATTTATTAATAATTCTTTATATTTATTTTGAACATTTTCTTCGGATTTATTCAACGATAGATCATTTACAGGTGAAATATAACTATGGATATTTTTATTATTTGATTGTGGTTCAAGAATAATATCATGCGGATCTAGAATAATGTCGTAAACTTAAATCTAATTGAAAGTATCCTTTACGTTTCCATACAACGGTATTTCATGATATTTTGGCACACGAAACAAGACATTTTTTAAATATTAGCTGATGTTGCGAAACTCGAATTCTTTTCGTACTGAAAACGTATTCGAATATTGAAATTAGATTTTTCATTGGTGAAACTGAAGGAACAGATCATTTCATTTTGTCCATCCAAGTGCGACTTGTTTTATACGTTGATGATAAATCACCTTTTGATCTATCTGAGCACTATTGTGAAATCGTTAAGTACTATGACGCATATCATCAGGTACTGTATTGGTATCTCTGTATCATTCGATAGATAATAACCCTAGTAAATTTTTAAAATTGATTGAATAGAAATGCTCGGAGGTAGTCCAGCCTTATTTCTACGTCTGCTGTTAGCAGTATTCTTAAGGAAAGTATCGAACTTTTAACGATATTTCCATAAATTGTTCTCTACTTGAATAGTAATCGACGCATGCAATATTCCTCTCCCTGAACGGTTTTTTGTTTTGAAGAAATCTGACTAACTTAGTCCTACTTTTGTCGATCGGTGGAACGTTCTACAGTTTCAAATTCGTGGTTTGCTCTTCAATCGGTTGCTTTTATAGAGAAGTATAAATGAAAAAACTACACGAAATTAGATTTTCGCTTTTTAAAATATTTTTTCACTTTATCTCTGTAACAGAGAAACACTAGTGGCTAGTCAACCAGAGTGAAGTCGAGAACTTGATGAACTATTGAAATCAATAGATGATTTTAAGTTCAATACTCAATATAATCGATGAATTTAAGAGATATCTTGTTCTTATGATACTCATCATTAGTAACTATGAATCTTACACAGAATTTTATTGTCTATTGATTTTCTTGAGCGTCTTGTATTTGAATTTGAATTATTGACTAGATTCGATGCTTTAGGACTTGTATCAATCGATGAATGAATACGTGGTGTTGGTATAGTGCTTGATTCTCTTCGTCCACTTAGACGACGACTAGAGGATGTTGTCGTCATCGAAGTAGTTGATTGATCATCAGTTTCATCAAAACTATCACTTGTTGATGTTGAATCCGTCGTACAAGATGAAGATATTTTTGATGTTATGATTGTATGTGCCAGTGCTTGGATAATAGTTTTTCTTCTTTTTTAATTAGTATAAAAAGCGCACAACACAACTAAACATTTATGATCAGAGAAAGTCATTCGAAAGTGTAGAAGATATCAATTGAGAACATTTATTATGCGAGATTAGACTTTTTTTTTCTTTTTTTCTTTAAAATCAATGAATAATTCAAAAAATGAAATAGATGAAATACAACATAGTCATTAGAGTTGTAATGTAGAGACAAAATAAATTACTCGAGACCCTTTTTCTTATACAATAGTATAAAATTGAACTATTTTTATGGAATCATTGTTATACAAACGGACTGCTAGATTTCTTATGTTCCAATTATCGATAGCCAAAGAAAAGTAATTTATGAACACGACGTGAGATTAATACACTACCTTTGTTTAAGATATTATTGTAATTTATCCGAATCTTTTCACTGATTTGTTCTTTTTATTATACTATTAATAAGAATAAACGTCTAAATATATTTGTCTCGATATTATCTGAGCATTATTCCTCGTTTCTTTTAAACAGTACTTTGTTTGCATATCGACGATAGTGGCTTCTTCGTCTGATCTTGTTGAACCGATTTTCGTGTATTTGATGGTAATTTACCATAGCATTGTTTACAAACAGGTGTTGCATCAACATTGTAAAATTTACTTTTTTCATTCATTTTTGTTTCACATTTCGAGCAAGCGAAATGATCAGCACAATATTTTTTGTTACATGCCGTGTAAGCTAATAAAAGCAAACGAAGTTTATAGAATCTTAATGATAAGAATTTATCGTTTTGAAAAAAAACGAACAATATTAATTTATAAATCATAATGAATGTCCAAATAAGATATTCTGATAAGAGTTAACCGACAGGATTCTTTCATTTCAAAGATATAGAACTTTCGAGAAAAGAACCAATCAGGATTTCAATATACTTAAAATTTGTTTAGTCTAATGAGTGCAATTTCGTCCAACAAAATATCACGTTTCTAAAATTATCCTTCTCATATGGTGAGTGTTTTACTAGATTTTAGTTCATGAGTCTGTATCATAATCTTTGAACATTCGATATCTCAAATCACTCTTTCCAACAATTTTACCTCCGTCTGTAATAATACGATTACAAATAAAACATGTAGAACCAAATAGAATATAATAATCCATTTCACAATAAGCCAAGCCTTTATTTTCATAATGTTTACTACCACGAAACGGTTGAGCACAACGTGCACAACAAAAATGCTACAAACAAAAGAGAAATAATTAATTCGATTCAATCAAGTTATAATTCGAACCTCAACATGCCATTGTTTTCCCAAAGCACTAACAACTCGATCATCAATTAAACATTGACAAGAAGCGCATACAGGTAAATCGAGTCGATTATAACATGAGAGACAATATAAAAAGCCACGTACTTCTCGAGCATTTTCATCCAATGGATTTCTATAATAAAGACATTGTATAGATTACATTTGAGAACAAAAGAAAATCTCTTTCCACAAACCGACAAGACGAACATTGAAGATGATACGTATGATAAGAGTCACCCTTGTATACGATGTATTTACTATCAATAATTTTTCTAGAGAAAACAACATATTTGATCATCTATGAAATTTTAAACGTTCATATTTAATTATCTCTGATACTATTAGGCTATGGCCTACTGATGGGTCATATCAATTCCAGCTATGTTCATATTTTTTTTTAAATAAAATCCTTTTTCGCAACTTACTGGCATATCGAACATATTGCTTGTGATTCTTTTGAATCTTTTGCTTTTTCTTTCATATGACATTCTCGACATAGAGCTCTAGAACATTCAAGAATCAATATAATATTGTTCAATAATAATAAAAAAACGAAAAGAAATAAGTCTAATATGAACCTTCCGTTATTATTTGAAAAACCTATTTCAAGTAAGAGTATGTGACATAATTTACAACGAAAGCAATCTGGATGAAAACATTTTTGAAGTGCTCGAATAATGTGACCCACAATAGCTTGTTCTAAAAATAAAAAAAACAAACATGAATAATATTTCAAGGAACGAAATCGAAATACTCACGACATTCAGCACAGCATGGTGCAAATAACATTTGAAAATCTCGTTCACAATATTTTCGACCTTCATGCTATTGAAATAGATATAAAATTCATATAGAAGACAACTAAGTAATTAATTTACTTCGAAATAAATGCCATTGTCAAATGGTTGAAAACATTGAGCACACCTAGAATAAATTGGAAAATGAATATAAAACACCTGTTTTAAGTTTTGCTTATGAAAACACTACAATACAAAATTGTTTTGATTCATTTCGTCTCATATTACAGGCGAAACAAAAATAATCAGAAAATTTTTCTTTGCAAAATATATTTCTTCGAAAACTTATAAAGAATACAAAAACAATCAAGAAACTAACACACAACATTTTGTATGCCACATTTGTCCAGCAGCATTAACAATTTGTTCATTAGTAGCAAACATTTCGTGGCAATTAGCGCAAACATTATCGGGCATGATAAGACTAAAACAAGAAAAAAAGAGCAAATCAAAGTTAACATCTAATCAAAGTATTCTCTTCATCTTTCAATGTTCTATTACCAACACATATTGATCGGTTTCACATCATCCTTTTGATTAATTTGATCATCGATATGTTTCTTAGTAGTTTTATTCTTGTAATCGTCATTATCGAAATCAAATGTTTCGAGTAAATTATTTAATAAAGCAATGCTTGCTGATATACTATTTGTATTATCGTTAGTAGTGGATATTCGTCGGCATCGAGAAATATTTGTTAATGAACGTGATGATGAAGATATAGATGATGATATATCAGCATCATTCGATAATGAAATGAGATCTGCAAGAGCATTATTAAGTTGTGCTTCTTTTGAAAGTAGTTCTCCTAAATTTGTCTCATGTTGTTTTACTAAAGTTAAATCCATATCGGGATTTCGTGTTATCATTGGTATTGTATTATTATCATTGCTATGAATATAATTAGTTTCAATAGTGTGATGTGATGGTAATGGTGATGATGGTAGTTCATGTTTGTAACGTTCGTCTGTCAATATTTGATCCATTTGTTCTTTATCGCCGATGAATTGATCTTGATGTATATTTTCTTCAAGTGTTTGATCGTTATCGTTATTGAGACAAGAAATATTATTGTCATCATTAATATCATTATTAACCTTGGTTTCTATTGCTCTTGTGGACATTGACTGAAAACAATTAGATTCTGCTTCGTTAGAAATAACATCATTATTGGTAGGTACAAAATCTTGAGCGCTTACATAAGGTGTTGACGTTGATCGTGCTTCAAAGTCCTTAATCAATTGTGATACAGATGGAACTGTTAATGTGTCTATTGAAGATGTTGATGTTGATGATGAAATATTCAGTATATTATTGTATGTTGCACGTCGTTGCGGCTTAATACGAGCTAGAGCTTCAGTTAAATCTTGTTGACTTACACAAAAACGTTGTTGCTGTTTCATTCTTTGCTGCTGTAAACGTCGTCGTTCCATGTTTTTCTATTATTTAAATTTCAAATTTCAATGCGCACAGACACATATGTAGACGTGCATTATATATATATATTCTCTCATAAATTTGATTACGCGATGAATACGAACTGTTTTTTGCTTTTCTTTCATCATTAAAATAATCAGTTTGCTAAAAAATTCCATGGAGAGAACAAAAGAAGAAGAAAACGAAAAACGAAATTCGATATGATAACAGATTGATGTTGCTATGCATTGTTGAAACAAGCGATCGATCGTCGATTGTTTGCTGGTGTACGAAACACAAGTTTGTTACAGATCGTCTCATTCAAAGGTATATTGTCTTACCTTACGAACTTTATTTCAAATATTATATGATTTTATCGATAAAATGTTCACATATCGCCTATAAATTAACATGCACATATCCACAAATAGACCAGATGAAAATATTTTTTGTATGTTTAATTTCTTTGGGGAACACAATAATAGCGTGACAGAACATTTTTATCATGTTTAAAAACGAACAGAATGTGAACCTAACTATGAATCCTCTTCAGATTTCATTTATATTAAGAAAGAAACAAAAGGAAAATTAGATCACTTCACATAGTCGTCGATTGTAGTTTTTCAACAGCAGCTTACTGAGTAAAAAGCACAAAACACACACACACGGAAAGGAGAAATAGTATCACCATTGATATGCAAAGCAATTGTCTTTTATCATCACGTTGTTCAAAGTTTATTTTGTTTTTTTCGCCTGAGCATCGATGCTGATATCTGTTGTAAATATGTTTGGAATTGAATCACCAAAGTAAATTTTTGTATTTTGTGCTAATGCTTGATACATTGACCATTGAAGATATTCAGGTGTTAATTTTCTTGTATTTGATTCAGCTTCTGTGTCACTCTTATATTTATTTGCATCGGCTAGTGAACGTTCTTTAGCTAAATGCATTTCCGCTTCAATTTCAGCAATACGTTTCTCAGCTTCTTTGCCTAAAATTTTTTGTTCATATTGAATTTTAGCTACTTGTGCTAATTTTTCGGCTTCGATAACTGCACGACGACGATCAGTTTCGGCTTCTTTTTCAACAACTTGTTGATGAGCAGTCGTAATCATATATCTATTGTTAAATTGATTTAAAAAGCACATGTCAAACATTCTGCTAGCAACAAGAAAAGTATAAACTATCCTACTGTGTTTTTTCTTGTTCCATAGTTTCATAATTTCGACGAATAGCTTCGGGTATTTTCGGTTTTGTGACTTTGAGTCAGAGAGAAAAAGAACATTTATTGAATTTAATAATCTGATCGAAAAACTTAACTTACCTCGAACTGAACTAATATAAAGTCCAGGTGCTAAAATATTTAAATCATTTTGTATTGTTCGTTTAAGATGATCATCAATGCTTGAAAATAAGTCAATGTAAACTTCTTGAAGTGAATGTACAGAACAAAACTGATTCACTTCATGATGAATTTTATCAAATATTAAAGTTCTGTCATAATTAACGGTATAGTTTCGTACAATATCAATAACAGCATCACGACTTAGAATATTAACAACTTCGATCTTGTCGAAATAAATCATCGTTCCACCACTCGTTCCACAAGGAATATTTTTTACTAAAGAAAAACTCTGTTTAAATTCAATTTGAAAAACAATAATATAAGTTACCTTCATCGGTTTGCAAAGTGGTTTGAACAACTTTGACTGTTGTAAGAAATGGTGCCATGACATGATAGCCCGGCGCTGTCATCGATGTCAGAAGTGCACCACCTCTATAATATATCGATGGAGCAGATATTTTATTGGAAATATCGCAATTCATTTACCTATAATATATTCCAACATGTCCCTCAGGTATTTGATGAATGCCAAGAGGAATAATAGCGATAGCAATTCCTACACCAACTAACCATCTGAGAACCATTACGAAGGGATCGAGTTTTTATTGTCAGAAATTATTGTAGTATAATCAAAAAAAAAGAAACATACATAGATCAATCAACCATTAAATGATATGATGATTCATTACTATTCGTGGATCAATAGGATAAATCATCATTATTTGTCGAGCATTTATTACTCAAGTGAAAATCGTTTTTCATATTTATGACTTTTAGATTCATTTTCTCTTATTTTCAATAAATTTTAATTGCATGCTGGAAAACAGAAAAGTGACATTAATGCCATCTACCGTAATTATGTGTTAAAAATATATATATATATATATATATATATATAAAGAGATGCTATTCCGAATTCATCATTCTTTGATACTCTAAAAAAGTATCTACGAATCACGAATCAACGCTGATTGATTGAAACAACGGAAATTGAACACTCAAGTAACATGTAGAAACATCTTACTATATTTGCATATTACTGAGTCTCTCTGGTGTAAATGCCAAGCATAGTAGTCTATATAATTTGTGAGGCGTCAATATCTAAGATACTCTTGAAGTGAGTATTTGATTCTAAGCATAGTTTTCAGAGTTCTCTGTTTAAAAAGAACGACAGTACTGTTCAAAATTAATTCCATCTTATACATATTGTATAAGGTATGATTACTTCTCCTAAATAGAATCATGAACTGCGTGATCTGCATAACAGTGACCTGTTGACTTTTCTAGATTTGTAAAACGAAACAGGCATCAGTATATGAGCGTAAACCACAATAAAAATGATTCATCACTAACTACAGGTCATGCAATTTTCTGATTTTTTAACCATCAATTCGTAGAGAAACTTGAATACAATATGAGTAGGAGAATAATATGCGAGCATTGCTGTTTAAAAATGGTACTCTTTTCTTTTATTGAGATCAGAATCCATGAGTGTGAGTGTGTTTATGACTTCGGGCGCGATTTTCTATTGCCAGATTATCATAAACATATCCAACCTCACACCCTGAAGTTTCTGGCTGAATCCCACACAGAAATACTGAAACGTAGATAAATTGACCTATATCATTTCAAAAATGAAGTGAAAAATATCAGACGGTGAGTCATCGTCGTTTTGTTGTTGTTCTTGCGCATGTACACTTATCGCTCTACTTCGAAGTGTGTGTGTTCGAAAACGAGTTGTCATGCCGTCAGAAAAAGTTAATAAAAAGCGCGTTTTATGGCTGAAAATTTGCGTTGTGTTCGTTTTCAGAACACGATTTTTTAGAAAAAGAAAGCAACACTGGAGTATATTATACTCAGACTTGCATTCCACAAAATTAGAAAACTGTTTTTTTTCCACCGTCACATAACTTCTTTCCTATCTGAGTAAGTCAATTCACAATTGAGATTACACGATAAGGCATTAGCCTAATGCAATTTCCTTTATTACATATAGAAAGCTTTCTGGTAGTAAAATGCTATGGTATTCTTTATAATTGTTAGAAACATGTTTGATATAAGAAAGATATTTGTTGTATCACTAGGCTTCTCGAGCGAATTTTATTTGAAGTTATGACGTGTCTTTCATTATAGATAAGAAATAACACGAAATGACTTCGACACGACTAGCAAACGTTCTAAACCAAATAACTCAACTCAAGACACGCTTCGGTGCACTTCGAACTGATATCGTCGAAAAATTAAACGAGTGTAATGCCTGCATCAACTCAGCTGAGGAACTTTATAGACAAGTCACAGAAATGGCTACACATTTAGAAGATAAATTGGCTAACGTATCAAATGAAGAAAAGGAATGGAAAGAAACTAAAATCAAGTTGGAAACGACATCAATAAAGGGTATGGTGATACTCAATGTTGGAGGTGACAGATATACGACAAGTGTTGAGACTTTGACACGTGAGAAGGACACCTTCTTTACTGCCTTATTTTCCAAGCAGTGGCAACTGGAACGAGATCCCAAAGATGATAGTATCTTCATTGATCGCAATGGTAAACTTTTCACTCACATTCTCGAATACTTTCGCACCAATATTGTGCTGGATGATGTGATGAAAAACGAAACACTCCGACAAAAGCTGATCATTGAAGCCAGATATTTCTGTTTGCATAGTCTGATCGATGTTCTTACAGAGCCTGATCGCAAAGTAGAAATCAAACAGGAAGACAAGACAAAGGACTTCGGGAATGGAGCGTTGCTTACGATGGAACAGGAAAAGAAGGTGAACGAATTCTACGGCAAAGCTAATCAGAAATGGAAACTTATTTACAAGGGTTCGCGTGACGGTTTTGATCCAACTGCATTTCACACACGATGTGACAATCAAGGATCAACAATGACACTTGTGCAATCAACAAGTAATTATTTATTTGGAGGTTATGCATCTGTAGCATGGACTTCAACTAGTGGCACATATATAAGTGATCCTCATGCATTTTTGTTCACTTTGACGAATCCTCACAACATTCAACCAACAAAATATTTGGTCAAACCAACCAACATAGCCAACGCTCTACAATATAATAGCAGCTATGGACCCATCTTTGGCGGCTGTGATATCACCATTTTTGCCAACAGCAACTCAAATCAGTCAAGTTCGTTTAGTTTTCCTTTCTTTTATATGGATACAACTGGCCAAGGTCAAAATACTTTCACCGGAACAGCCAACTTCACCACATTAGACATCGAAGTCTTCAAACTCTGCTGAATCCTTGTCTATGAGATGTGAAGTGTGGCTGTAGGTGTTTGAGTCTTCTCATAAATCGCATGCAAATCCCAAAAAGAAAACGATGGAGTTTGGTACAGAACATTGAGCCTTTAATGAACATAGGCATGAAATAAAAATATCTGGCGGTCTTAAGTTGTCAAGCTGTTGTTTACCTTCATTTTGACACGAAGCCTAGCTTTCTAGTTTTACAATAGCGAAGAAATCTGGAACATACAGAAATGTAATAATCAAAAACCCTATTCAAGAAAAATTCAAGCTAAGTTTCAAGTCTGAGATGTCAGACTTTTTCTTCTATAAATCGATATAAAAAGTATCTTCGAGTAACTTTTCGATAGATGAGTGATTAGAATGAATCATATCAAAATACACGAAGCCGTAAAAGATAATTTTTTCTTGTTTTTATATGGATGCACAACATCGCATGAAATACCAATTACAATTAAGTTTAAAAAACAAGTGATTTTTTCATTGCGTGGCTTCAGAAAAACGCCTGTAAAACCTTTTAATCGTAACATACATTTAATAAACTATTTGCGTTTGAAAGCATATAATTTGCTCCATCGAGAGCACTATAAATCGCAAAGCTTATATAACTCTGGGCATGGGTGAACACACACACTCACCCCCAACAACATCAACAAATGGTAATAATAAATTATATCAACCTATCTATCTTATGTTCATGATTAGAAAGAGCTTATTCTCCTGGTTTAAGCTATACGATGGCACAAATGATCCTATTGTTTTACTGATAACACCATAAACAGTAGGATGGACCCGCTGAATTTCTACCACTTCCCAGGTGGAACAATACGGTACGTATACGACTGTATTCGGCTAAAATACGGTATTTTTAGGCCTGGATACAGTGGCAGTATACGGTGCCCCGTATTACGGCTAGATTACGGTATAACCCGGCGCCATATACGGTGTTCGCTTACGATGCTCCGTAAACGTGCATTATACGGCCACCGTATAAAGACCGTTATGATGCCGTAACGTAAACGTCTAGCATCCGACCACCGGATCAATGCTGTATTTCAGTCATATCTTGAGCTTATATGTGGTTAAAATGGATCGCATGTAGAGGTGGGGTTTTCGAAAGAATGACAGCAAAAACCACACCGAGAAAGGAAGTATGCACATTCAGTGCACGAAATTATTTGTTTGCTTCCTATTATAAAAATATTTTTAAATTTAATTGTTTTCATCACTAGTTTCACTATATTATTTAATTTTGTTTCAGTTTTAATTATTTTAATTTTATTTATTTCACTCGTTTTTATTTTTCACTCGTTGCATTTTATTTGCACTGTAACTTAAAGCGACCCCATATCTTCTGATTGGTTATAGGATCAGTGAGTCGTTTTACTTTTAGTTTTACGTTTTTTAAACTTATGAACTCAATTCATATATTTTATTTTAATTTTATTGTAGTTATCATAGAGTATATTTATTTTTATTTTTGTTTTATTCTGAATTTTATTCTTTTTATTCTATCCTCGATTTGATGTATGTTTTATTTTATTCTAGACTTCAATATATTTCATATATTCCATGCTCGATTTAATTTGTATTTTATTTTATTGTAGATGTTATTTTTATTTCATTTTATTTTACATTATGCTGGATTTTATTTACCCAGGTGAATGAATCCGATAACGAATCCGATCGGATCCTACAATCCGATGAAATCCTATGGGAATCCGGGTTGTGGAAACAGTAACGGATCCGACGGGAGAAATCTATTTTCTTATTTGTGTACGAATTAGCATTTAAACCCAATAGTAGAGGCCTGTCTAATCATACGATGAAATCCAATCGGATTCCGATAGTAGGATTCGATAAAACCCAACACTAGGGATCTGAATCAGGAATCGCAACCAGGAATCCGATCGGATTTCGTCGGATAAGAGAAAATCCGATGGAAACATGATCGGATCAGAGAGGCATCCGATCGGATCCAAGTGTCGGAATCATCCTCCTGGGTAGGTACGCTGTTTGTGATGCGCAGTCTTCCACACATCCATGAATAATTGACTAAAATTCCGTGCTCAGAACTATGACTACTAATAAAACGAAGCTTTCATGTCAATACTGCATCACTCAAAAAACCTCATGCCAATATCGATCAGAAAATGCATTCCAGTGACCTCAAATTAAGATGCTCATAAAATCGTCAAAAATAAATGATGTTTTTCGACCCCAAAAAAGAATGCAATAAAAAGTCGGATGCTGCATCTTGTAGCCCGTAAAAAGCTCTATAAAATCATATGCTTACATTAGAAAAATAATGTAAGGCTATATTAATAGTCAATGTACTGAGACGAATATAGGATAATAATTTAGAAATTAGTGTTTGAGCAGGCAAGGGACAGAGGATAAGCCTGGAAAATATTTCAAAAGTAGTCTATTCTACGTAGTTTTTTATGCTGATTACGAATCTAGAGTCAGAACTTCGATTTGGTAAAATATGTGAAATGCAAGGGCCAAAAAGAGACCAAAATTAGTGAAATTCATCATCATAGGCTAACATTTGTTGTAAACGATGCAGAAATGAAAGGGCTTTCAGAAAATATGAAAATAATTTTGGGACAGAAATATCCAGTGAGGTTAGAAGCAGAATACTAGAAAATCGTATTTTTTTCCAACCAAGAATTTATTCGGCATATCGACACTATGGATTAGAAAATATGCTTCAGAAACAATTTAGTGAACCCGTTTTGTAGAGAAAACAATTCTGCATCGTTTGAGAAATTCTGCAAGTGAAACTCATGAACGGCTGATGAAAAAAGTCGACAATACAAAGACTAATTGAAAAGTCGATTTTTTAATTAAGTGCTTGAGGGTATGTCACTTGCACACGCTCCCATTTTTCACAGGAGAGTCAAAAAGAGCTAATATTCTGGATTTAGAGGTTTCGAACAGTGGTCTATCGTTTGGAATATCTAAATCGAAAATCTAAAATTTGCCGCCAACCGACTTCTGTTTAAGTTGGTCGGTCGTCTCAAATAGGCTCTCTTAAACACCACGTTTTTGAGACTTTCCCGAGTCTTCGATCAAGGTAAGTGACGCTTTTAAAGTCTCGAAATCACGTTCTACTACTTTTTTCTATTGCGAAGCATCAGAGGATTGACGGAGGACAAATAAACTTTACATGAAACACTTTATGTTCTATTCCGGAAATGTTTTTGTCCCAAAATTGAGAACCCTAGGTCAGAAGACCTTAAAATCGGATTTTGAGACTTTTGCAAACTGAAAACGCTATGTGTAAGGACAACACACATGTTAGACACCACGTTTTTGAGACTTTCCCGAGTCTTCGATCAAGGTAGGTGACGCTTGAAAGTTCTCAACATGGCCTACGATAGATAAATTTTTATGAAACACACTTGAAATGCACACAAAGACACTGAAAACAATAACATTCTTTGTAACAAGTCTAAAACTTTTCCGCGACTCCATCAAAGTATGATAACCAATCAATTTGATCCACTTTGTCCTTAAAATGAAGGATTTAGAAAAAAAATCTCGAAAAAGACTTTTAAAGGTCTTTTTTCGTGAATCGATGATTTGGATATCTAGGAATGATATAATTGAGAGTTTAATATTCAATGTAATTGTTTTTCAAGCGGAGGCCTGATTTCCGATGCAGAAATAATTTGGTCGGAATACGGGGAATTCCGAGTGTTTTCCGATATTTGTTTGTCGGATTGTTGTTTTTTCCGGCCGGAAACGGCCGGAAATACACCGGAACCGGCAGGAAGAAGCCGGAAAATATCCCGTTTCCTGCGGGTTCCGGCCGGATTCGGGCTCCGGAACGAACGACCTGGGTAGATGATAATCTATACTCTGAAGTCGAATGACATATGGTGAACGTCTATGCAGCTGACGAAAAAGCTTAGGACTTCGGAATATCTCAGTTATGAATTGAGATGAATGCCGATGGAATTCTCGATGAATGAAACAATTAAAATGGCACGTGCTATGTAAATGGGACTATAATTATTCTAGTCTCATTCTTTTCTACGAATGAATTCAACGAGATTGATCAAGATATCAATAGATTTATTTGTTTATTTGAGCAACTGAATCTGAATGTTGTTGGAAAAATAACAATCGATGATAGGTAAATTTTTGAATAATTTCAGGTGTGTAAAAATTGAGAGTAGTTTTCTTTTGCATGTCTATTGGTGTTCTTTTATTTTTCAAAGAATTCATAAAACAATTCTTTTCAAGGATATACCGTAAAACTGTTAAAATATGAATCACACACTCATGCTCGTGGTAGTGACGTCTAACTAACTCAAATACCATTAGCTGGGAAAAGATCGATTTGTTCTTCTACGTACGAGAACGAACCCATGTGAAAATATTTTGCATTGTAAGCTGTTTTTCAGCAGCTTAGAATAGATTTATCATAAATAAGTCGCTGAAAAGTGATTAAACATACATATAATAAGCTCCTAAAAGCAGCTGTCTGTGGAAAGTGGCTTAATTCAGCTTAGAAAATAATATTCGAAGCACTTTTCAGCGCTTGTCAGCCTACTTGCTTAAAAGCACTGTCGGCTTCGTGAATCTAAGCGATTTACAGTGCTTGTGATCGGGAATATTTAATGGTGTGGTCAATTTTTTCAATTTAAGCGCAAATCAGCGCTCTGTTAAACATTTTACAGGTGTAAAATCTAAAAATCAGTTATGTCCTTTGAAGCACTTGAATTTAAATTTCAACAATAGCTTATTTTGTATCCTCGTTTAAAATCTAAACAATATTGTCATCTGAAGAAATACAGAGTTTGATGTATTTTTCATTCATGACGTTATAAATAACTTTTTATTCTGACGAAATCATAATGTTACTCACTCGTAATTGACATTCTTATAGATCTATACAAGATGGAATGTGATCAAGGTTGTTGTCCAAGATTACGCACGAAGATTTCGAATCCTCAAAATCTTTCAGAGACCATTTTGGGAAACTCATGCATAGCACGCTAATTAAATTATCATACAATATCCGTAGATGAGACCGTTCTATGAATTGATGGGAACTTGAGATTGGAAGTTTGCACGTAAAAATGCGTTTTCTGTGGTCAGACTGATAACAATTTTCTATCACGACCTTTACAACTAATATCTCGTAAATTCTGTGAGTTTTGTTTCAAGTTGTAAATTTTCTTTGAGGAAATCCAATATGCAAAACTAAAATATTCTGTAAAGCTCGAATAGTATTTTTCAATCAGGAAAACTTCTTCGTTACGCTAAGTGAACGATAATCAACGGTAAATAGTAGCATTGCATTCATATCAATGTTAAAAATTATGCTTGTTAAAAAAACTCTTCTCTTTATCAAGAAAATCCAATTAAGCCATTTCGAAAAATTAAATGTAAATTAAGAGCTTGAGAACCCTATGCCTAGAAATGATTTATTCATTATCTTTATTTTTCTAAAAATTTCTAAATTAGTTTTCATCAACGAAAGAAACCCAACTCAAAATTTAAAAATGTATAGCACTTTTAAAAAGTCACTCGAAAAAAGAAAAACAGATACTTGTTAGCGACCTTAGTTTAGCATAATTGATATAATGTTGTATCATCGATACTCTCAGACGGTAATGTAGCACAGTGGTTTATGGCGCTACCTTCTAGTTTAAAGATACGATGATTGAATCCAGTGTCCGGTGCAAATCTGCTCACAATTAATAATTCAATAATTCAATTTATTTGTAGTAAGACGACATAAAAAGAAACTCTGAGTATAGTTTATCATATAGCGACGTTAGAGGAGTGAAATAATTATTTTTATTACAAGATAAATTTCAGCACTTAAAAGCGCTGAGACTTTTCACTTTAAGCTCTTTAAATCGCTTAGAAATGTGCGCTGAACAGCGACCAATTTAAGCTGTTTTCAGCCAGCCTTTTCGCTGAAATTTTCACATGGGAATCGATTAAAGTTATTTTTCACATAATACTGTACTATACGTGAGCAAAACTTTAGTCGGCAAACTTACATATTGAATTTCTTTGCTGTCTAAACAGACGACATAGTTTTGAGCATATCGATTGCCAATATGATACCATTTAACAATAACATAAACCGTTGAAGTTTCTGCAGCGCAATCAAAATTTATAGTTGGACTTAACGTAACAATTTGACCAGTGAAAAAAAATAACTGAAATGCACATATAACTACGTATAAGAGATATGATTCGTTGCAAATCATATTGAATATAACATACACAAGAGTTAGATTGTTTTTTTATGGCTATTAATTTTTTATTAAAAGGAATAGCCTGAATTCGAATCTTTATTCGATTTTCTTCTTTAATTCTATCAAACCCTGATGCACATATATGCCGATATGTACCATTGAATTCTCCTCGAGTTCGATCATTAACGATGATCTATGTAAAAGAGAAAAAAATGCATTCTATTCATTTTACTAACTTTTATAATGATTCTATTGTACACATATTTTTCCTGTACAAGATATATTTACTATGAATTTTTCAATGAGTTTTCGAGCTTCATCAGGTTCAACTTTTATACTTGCATAAATCTTATTGTCCGGAAATTCTAAAGCTTCACGATGTAAATCTATATTGAGCTTTTCCCAAAGATCGCTCGTCTAAATGCAAAAACGAACCATGATTGTTAGTACAGTTCACCACTTATAGCTTACAACGGCAATTGGTGTTGGATGGTATTTACTAGTAACAGAAAGAAAAATTGTTTTAAACTAGAGGTTAACAAGAAAGTAAATCCGCCTTATGTTTGTCCTGCGTACTCTTTATTACTCATCGCCGATTTCCTTTTCTTGAAGTGTAATCTAAATTTGAACAGCAATAGAGGCTAGTTTGAAAACTACACGAGCAGTTGTAAACAAGAATCCGACAAGATTATTAATTTTAACTAATGAAAGAAGATGGCACGATCGAACTCAGGATAAAGGATAAAGAAATCCGTAATAACTCATCATTAGTTTAAACTAATCGCGTATTCATGTATAAAAAGAAAACTCTATTTTCAATCAATCATCTTTGATATTAAATCGAAAATCTTTTGTTACAAGTCGATTTTACCACTAAAATATCCGGAATAGGATTAGTTTATCGCAGAATTTAAAATGCGTCTTGCAAAGTTTGTGTGATTGCCCAAAATTCATGAAATACTACTTGTTATCTGTGATTTCAACTATCACATCAAATCTTACGTAGAGAAGACCATAAGGATATGAGCTAATGAAGAATTTAATTATGTGTCACAATCAAAAATAAATAATAGCATAATAATGTCACTGCTGTTAGACATATGGAACTATTCCATATCGGATATATGAACTAAATTCTTTTAAGAAGTATGTTCTAAGAAAGATGGAATTCGTTCCGTTTGATTTCAATATTGTTTACCCTTCAGATACTTTAGTTCCTATTGATATGGATGTACGTATAGCTGAGAGTAAAGGGTACAGACATGATTATATAGCTTAAGAGGAATAAAACAAATATTCTAAAACCTTTCATTAGAGTGCAAACGAGCTTCACGTGAGATGGAATGGGATGGAAATAGTAGCTTCATGGGGCAGATAAAAATAGGTCCATTCCATTGTATGAGACGTCTCTTTCATCGAATAACTTTTGTGAATTCAAATCCACTCAAATATTTCAAACTATCACTATGCTTCGATACATAGAATAATCCAAAATTTTTAGTAATAGTTAATTAAAATCTTGTTCTCGTTGTTTTCTATTCTAACTTTAACTTACTCTGTTATTAATATTTGTTTTATATTGAAACTACGAATATACTTGTTATTCAGTTCTGTTATTAGATGTAACGAGAGTGCATCTACCCATATGTAAAATATCGGTTTTTACTGGTTTTAACTATTACATCAATTCATAATGAATTAAATACGTGCTATGGATAACATATTCCCTCGTACATTACAGATAATTGTGGAATTCATTGATGTTGTAAACGAGAAACAGTCATCAGACGATTACTCTTGAAATGGTTGCTAATAACTGCCCGTTACTTAATAAAATGCTAACACTATTAAAGATCAAATGTGTGTTAATCGGTATTTACAGTATTGAGTGTAATGTAGATGAAAAAACATAGTCGAAAGATAGGAGGAAATGTGCATCGTTCCACTTTTTCCTCTCCTCACAGAAACTCAAAGCAAAGAACTATGCCACTTTTACTTTACATGTTTAAAAAGAATTTCGTTCTGTCTAGGATGGAGCGATTATTTCTATGCGTATGTGTTTGACGAGTTATCGCTGGAGGATAGATGCGCTAGGTACTGGAGTAAATATTTGGTTTCACTAGCTGACACAGTTGATGGAGAGATGCTATTTGAACGGGCATCATTGAATGAGTTCAGACAAGCCTGGGCACAAAGGGAGTTTTCAATTCGATGTTTACGAGTTTCTAAGCGATATGTCGAGAACATTTCGATTTTGGAGAAATGTGTTAAGTGGACTTCGGCCAACTCTCCCACACTCTCTACTCTTCATTATGAAATGGAAGAGATTGAACTCCTCCAAAATTTTCCGGATTCATTTCTTTAACTGAATCTTGATTGGTACACCAAATTCCAAAATGTATATTCTAATGTTTTTTTTCTTATTGTAAACGCATAGTTATTTGTATTGCTATACTGTCATCTGTGGTATCTTGTCTTAAGTGGGAGCTATTGTCATAGTTTATTGTTAGTCTTTCCTATTGTGTGTTGTTTGATTCTTTTTCACTTTCTAGTCTACATTTTGTTGTATCTCTATTTTTTTCTTATTTTTCTTTTTTCTTTTCTTGTTAATCATTTATAAGTTTACTCATGGTACTGTAAGGACCTTAAGGTCGCCAGTTATTGCATAATAAAAAAAATGTGCATCGCTTAAATGTCAAATGAAACATGTACAGTATTGTTTTTCAATCTTAATAATGCTCAGACGGAAAACTTGAGTTGTCGCTCACAAACTACAAGACTGACTTTAATATTTTAGATTCTCGGTGCTTGAATTCTCTGAAGTATAACATTGATATTGATCATCAAATCATTACAAATTTAGGTAGAATAATAACCACGAACTTCTCGAGAAATTTATTCACAAGTTTAAAAGAACTGGCTCAGAAGTAGATTTATGAGATGAATGTTTGCATCGACCATTTTGTTGACTACTTCAAACATTTACTTGAAATAGATTAGCAGCGAGAGTTTTTTCTATCGATACAAATTTTACAACGACAGAACTTTATCTTGTATTGCACAAGTTTACTATATACAATCTCAGAATTTTTTTCTTTATTTTCATATAAAACTGTATCTAACTTTCTTTAATACATGAATACGGAATCTATATCCAAACGATTTTATTATTCTTAAAAAGAGGAATAACGTCAAGTGTAAGCTGCTAATCTCATGGAAACGGATGTGATCATCTTATCTCATTCTATTGTGCATCTTTCGGAAGAGTTGCATTCTATAGGATAAGATGCAATGTGATAGAATAGTTCCATCGTGTGCACACCCCTGATCTGCATTCATAAATATAAGACTGAAGAAATTTTGCCTTTTAGGTAACAACTAAATTCAGACATTTTGAAGATTTCTCAAAAACTACCTGACTATAGTTGAGTATAATGTAAATGATTCCGAAGGGTTCTGGGTTGGAGATTATATGGGAATGAAGAAAAATGTTTCAATATTTTCTTACAAGATCATAGAAGATTGTGGAGAACCTTCAACAGTAAATCAGCTGATCATCCGATTGTTGAACAAACTCTAGAAGTGGATATTCTCACAAGAGCTGCATATAAGTTTTTTCTTTTATTTTTGAATTTTTCCTTCCCAAATAAAACCCATTGCTTTTTATTTTCTCATGAATAAACTCGCCGCATCTGGAATATAAAAGCAAATAAAACGGCATTTCCTTCCCAATTCCTTTTTCTTTCTTCATTCGTCCTTAGCAATGAGGGTTGTGTACACTGTATGCCATGATTAAGCATACCAAAAGAAGAATTCAAACAAAAATAAAACAAGAAATCCTTTACGATTATATTCTGATTTGATCAAGCATTATAGGATCGCTTTTTTTGTATTAATAAAAAAATGCCGAGAATACATTTAGATGATCCTCATCAAGTATAAAAAGAATTAATTGTTCAAAACATTGTATGTAAACTTCACTTATTGCCTTTTAGAGTACTCAGCCATTATCTGCAGAAGATATTATTGGACAATTAAATATTTGTTTTCGAGTTTGTTATAAGCATGGTACAAAGTGGTAAGATGTTTTTGTACATTATTCAATATCTGAGACCATTTTATCTTAGCGGTCAGGCTAACGACGAAAATTGTGCATGTGGAAGACCACAAAAACATGACAAACAACACTCCAGTGTTTGGACCATGGAAAACAATACTAAACAATATATCAATACTGGTCATGGTAAACTGCGTAATGATGCTCGGGTAAAACAATTATTTTGTCTTTTTATTTATTTTCTTTGAATTTTGTTTTCCAATCGGTTAGTATATTCGACTAGCCTATGATACACCATATGCAAAAGTTGAAAAGGTTCTTTGTGATGCTTGGCAAATTCCAAAGCCTGTATGTATTGCATCAATTATTGGTGGTACTAATTTTAAATTGAATGATCTACTTGAATCAAATATTATAAATGATATTATTGGCATAATTTGCCAATCTAGTATGTTATTAAATGAAGTCATCTTTTATCAGTGATCATTATTTTACTTTTTGTCCTAGATGTATGGTTACTGACAAGTGGATATAAAACTGGTATTGTTCAACTTGTTGGGGAAGCAATTAAGAAATTTAAATTATCAAATTTTAAGAGAACATCTATCACTGCTATTGGTATTTGTAAATGGGGTAGTATTAAAGATGTTGAAACTTTGACTAAATGGCAAACTAGAGAAAAAAGACGGGTATAGTTTGACAATTTGAGACAAAATATTATGACTAAATAGTCGCATGATGTATTTTATAGACGGATACCCAGCCGGTGCATTGCAATGGTCCTAATTTAGGAAAGGAACGTAAGGAGGGTGAATATGATCTGGAAATGAATCACAGTTATTATCTGATGTTAGACGATGGTACTTATTTTAATCCTGATATTTGCAATTACCGAACAGAACTTGTAAAGCATATGACAGGGGAAAATAATGAAGCGGATATTTTTGGTATGTTATTTTGTTACAAATGTTTGAACAGACGACTCTTCTTCAAGTCATAATCACATTTTCCATGCATATTTATGTTATTATCAAGTATAGGAGTAGCATGGTGTTTTATTCATGCCATTATGAGAAAAGAAAACACATAATAGTTACCAATACTGATCTAGTATCTGTGATATATCAGTTACACTACTGAATGTATAGATCTAATTAGCAGTAATCAAATCCTTTTCTATGTAAAATTGAAATGGTTGAAGATTTTCATTTTAAAAGATCATGTTCAATACAATGTTTTCCATACATCTACTTTCTGATTCTTATGTACTGATAATAATTTTCATTCTACAAACATACAATCACTTCGACGAAGACTTATTTGCATTCAAACACAAAAACTGTGAATATTTTAAATTTATTTCGAACTAAAGCTCAAATCTATTCTTTGGCAAAATCACGGATTGTCACCAGATTGTTTTATGAGCATGAGGAATATTATATTGTTATAAAAATAATGTATGAATGCTTTCACTTATTATGAAAGTTTTAACTCTCTTATTACTGAACATGTGTCGTTTAATTGTATCTTTCTGTCAGTCTTCCTGATGTTAACCTTTAAAAAGATAGATTAATCATGTCAGGCCTATATGAAGAACATGAATTGAAGGAAATATAGAAAGAACTAACATGTTAATTCTTAGTTTTGGCACAGAAACAATGTTGATATCAGTGCAATCAGCACGAGTATTCCTTAGTATATATAGCAAATATATTTTTAATATATGTACACAAAAATAACTTCCCTCATTTAAATAGAAAAAAGCAGCATTGGATGAAATAAAAACTCGTCAAATCCGAACTATAAGAAATCCTAGTATCATTAGAGCATCAGGAACACGTTTAATACTTTATGAGAAAAAAAATACAATAGTTTTATGTTCCAATCAAATTTCTAAGGATGGCCCTACTAGGGGGGGGGGGGGGGGG